>MU224527.1:1152240-1175380 GCA_018584345.1 Thuja plicata | reverse complement strand
CAATGCTTGGAAATCCAAGCATGCAAGTCTGCCAAAGAGGGCCAAAAACCCCTAAATCTGAAGATGGCCGCATTAGAAAAAAAATCCTCCGCATTTGAAATGATTTCATCCCCAATTTCTGGTTTCAACTTTACCACGATGGGGTCTCTAACAGAGACAGGCGTCACTCCAGTAGGACGGGACCTAAGGCCCCCTTTCCTAGCGATAGGAGTAGAAGAACTGGCACCATGAATGTGTGCCTCAAAAGCCGCCACATCTGCATACGATCCAGCAGGCAGTCGCTGCTGCAACCCAGGGCCAGCCTGCACAGAATCACCCACGCCAACAGCCCCAACAGCAGCCAGGGCGACAGCAGCAGCGTCAGACGCAGCACCAACAAAGACAGCCGATCCAACAAGGAGGCGGGAAGCGGCATCAAAGGGCTCGTTTGAAATTCCCCTTGAGCGGGAGATGGCAGCAGCGGCAGAAACCATCGGACCATAAACTAGATTATCGCATGCTGAAAATAGTTACTATGAGGTAATTCATAAATTCACCCAATGTGATATTCTCAACATAATGCTTCTCATTTTTGACTTCACATTCCAACTTGAACTTAAGGTAAATATATCCTTAATTATATCTACCACTATAATGAACTTCCAATTTTTTAATTTTTGTCTTCATTACATTAAACCTTACTTTTATAAGCCACCATATTTTCATATTTGCTAAGGTCCACAATTTGAGACAGACCCATATCCATATTGTTTACTTCCTCCTTATTGGCTTGTCTCAAACCATCTGCACCTGATATTTTGGTGGTATTAACATTATCGTTTGAAATATTATTTATCTCCTTTATTTCCTCATCATAGGATATATGTGATTTTGTTCCAGCATTACACAAGTCACTACTTAATTGTGCAATCCTCTACTAGCTCTTGCTGGAATAATGGATTTAAAAAAATTTCAAACTCTTCTTCAGGTGTATATGTTTCTTTTATATGCCATTCATAATACATGTCCTCATAAGATGTATCTTCTTTTTGAAAAATATTCGCCTCTTCTTGCATTAAGTCATCATTATTTGTATTTTGTTCATACTTGTCAAAGTCAATATGAACTAGGCATACAAATTTCGAAACACTCTTTTGAGTATTCCTCTGATATTCTATATCCAACAGATTTGAAATTTGTTCACTGTTGAGTTAACCTATCTCCTAATCTACTTTATCACATGCTTCCATTTTACTGGTTGTGTCAACATAGCATTTAGGTATGGATGAATCAATCACTGGTTCTTTTCTCACTTCACTACTAATGTACTCATGTATTGCATCAGCGTCCTAAATTTTACAATCTTCCTTCAAAGTGTGATGGTGGTTTCCCATAAGTTCCGCCTCATTATTACAGCATTCTCTTCCTGCATATTCATCTTCATTTAGATATGAAACACCATAATTGCAACCCATATCTACATGTGTATCCTTTACAAAATGCACTGAGTTAGTATTCTCCTCACCCATGTTTGCACCATTCTCTGGATTATGTTTCTTTGCACTTTCATCTATGTACAACCATTGAGGGATCTTAGAAAAAGCTATTTGGTTACAACGAGTCGGAAACAAATTTCAAGACTGGGTCATATAGTTCAATAAAGAACTCAATACATTCGTTTTCTTGAGGTCTGAATGTTTTGGAATTTCTACGTATGCATTCATGATCCTTTTGATTAAAGAAAATGGATATTCTCCCTCTTGTTTTCTTATGCCAAACAATGCATTGATACGCATTTTGGACTAAATGTTTTTTTAATGCTTGTTCATAATTTGGTTGAAACTCATTTTGATATGAGGGGTATCGTAGTGAACAAAATGCTATCTTCAATATCATCACAAAAGAAACCTAGAAACCATCTTTTAAGTTCCTCCCATGCTGAAATATTCTGCATAGGTAACATACTAAAAAAAAACCTAGAAACCATCTTTTGAGTTCCTCCCATGATGAAATATTCTGCATAGGTAATATACTAAAAAGAAGATTTGCATCTCCTATAAAAAAATTTACAAAATGCTTGCACATGCCTAACTATTGATTATGATCCATCTCCACAAAATTTTGGAACATATTTTTTGAACTCAAGAGAAAAATCATTCTAACCGGTATGGTTGTGGTTGTGTACCATAAAAATTTGTGACTTCATATGTATATGTATTTTGGTACATCTTGGATGCCAGAAATTGTTGCAACATTAGGTTTCTTTCAATAGAGTTGCCACTTCTTATTTTTTCTTCCTTTTCTGGGTCTTCTCCTTCACCAGAGTCACCTTCTCAATCTCTTATGTACTACTGCAACAAATTCAAACTTTTATAACTCGCCCAGTGATGGTTAGAGATTTTATAAATCCTCCCCAGCGGAGTCGTCAATCTATTGGTTGTGTGACTCAGATGGGACAAACTCAATTGTCTCAATTCAAACCAAATACTATGGATTAATATGTATTTCATTCAACTCCCCAGCGGAGTCACCAATCTATTGGTTACCAAATCAATAGATTGTAATACCCTAAGGTTATGCCCTGACCCTTTGGACTCCCATCTTCTCTGACTAAAGGTGGTAGTCCTCTACCCGCTACATCTGAGAACCTCTTGATTTCTTCTTTCAAATCCTCATAGAGATCTTTATGTTCACCCACTCAAGTTTTGGGCATATGCAAGGGCTTCATGATCAGGAGGGTTCCTCTATTGCAGCTCTCTGGTCTTCTCATTCAACCTTTCCCTTAATCTTTTATGTTCCTGATTGGCTTTGTATTTTTTGAATATGCTACCCAAAATCTCCCAGCCCATGCTATGAAATTTGTTAACCTTTTCTGCATTATGAGGGAGACTGTGTCAAACTTAGCATTCATAATCTGATATCTTAGATGCTGATTTTCCATGCTCATCTTTTCACATCTCTCTTTACATTGAGAGTCCTCTCCTTGATCTTGAGCACCTGCAATTTCTTTGGGAGCCTCCTTAATTATATCATTTAGAGATTCATTCTCTCTAGGTAGTCTCTCACTCTTTAATTTATACATATCACGCTCCTTGATCAACATTTTGATTTGATTTTTATTCAATATGGCAATATTAATACCCATATTTTTTTGTGGCTAGTGGATTAGTTTGTCCTACTTTCAAGGTCATCATGTGACTAAATACTTTCTTTGTATCGATAATTTGAGGCTTATTGTGAGGAGGATACAAAGCCCAAATTAGAAGGGATTTCTCTTCAGGATTATACTCTGATCCAGTGTATATCTTTCTCACTCCCTCTAGACTAATTTGTTCTTAGGTCTGATGTCATGTAAGAAACTATCAAATACTAAAGTTGAGCTTATGTTCCAACCTGGGAAAATCATTACACTGACCTCTTCTAGTAACTGCCTTCCCCTTTCTAGGGTCATATTACTCATCTCATTTTCCACATCTATTTTTAAAGTGTCTAACAACCAATTCTCATTAGTTGGAATGATGTGTGCAAATGATTCTCTTAATATTTTCCCTTTGTGCCTATATTGAAAAGATTTGAATTAAGGAGAACCAATAAATTGATCATTTGAAACAAGGGACATGTGAGCTAACTGCCTTGTTTCCTCTTCTATTTTTCAGAAGTCTCACCAACTTCTTTCTCTCTACCTTCAAGAGGTTGATACTCCTCAATTCTAGACTTTAGAATATAATATAGTTGATGACGAGGTACATCCTCATCTGAAGATTCATCACTAATAGAAGACAATAACTAAACCTCTTGTAGCTCTTTCCTTATCTGCTCCATTTGCCTATTATAATCATCTATATCTTGTTCTATATTAGCCTCCTCAAGATTTCTAATAATATCATCATGGGGGAAAGGGACATGAGTATACTCACTCAGGCTCTGTTTCCCCCTAGCCTCATCGATATATCCTTCTGGATCAATTCCTTTTCTTGGAGCATCTCTCCTCATGTTGTATTTTGTCAACTTGTTCAAAATCCTATCATATCCTTCGGTGGTCATCACAGTAAAATCCCCAAAACACAATGATCTTGGCACAATTTATTGCTTTCCATGTGCACCCAAATTCATAATGCTTGAATAATATAACTATATGATGATTTCTAAGTATGCAATTCTATCAGGAAAAATCTTCGGTAACAAGAAAGGTGTGTCCTCAAAGCCATATACTCTAATCATGGTGCAATCTACAAAATAGTACCAGTCACCCCAGTTACAGTCCATAATTCTTTTGTCATCAAAATCCTTGGGCCTCAAAAACCTTTTGATCTTATTAGAAAATGAATAGTCACAAGGGTGATTGTACACCCTTTATAATGTCTTAACAAAGTATTCCTCAAATAAGCAATAATTTGACCTTGCAAATCTTCTATCCCAAATAGAAGTCCATAATTGCACCGGCTGTGGTTAACCATCCTTATCAAATTGTGCAATCTTTAATTGTTCAGGCCACATCCCAATCTCTTGGCCATAATACAATATCAATTGCATGAGTAGAGAGTTGTGCTTGAAGTAAATATTTGAAGGGTCATCCTTGATGACACTTAACCCTAAATAAATCATTCTGGAGATAGGGGAAACTTAGTCAAAAGGTCTTGCATTATGACATTGGATATCAGTATCTATCACCATTGGCACTATGGACATAAAGTCAGGGGCCTCTATACGTGTTACTTTCCCAGTAGCATAGTAAGTGTATTTCAAGTAGGTTTCAAACAAGTCTACATGAAAAAGGAGGTCCATCACCATCCTCAAGTAGAACCAGGTTCCCCTCTACCCTAGGCCTATGTAAGGGTATCCTCCACCCTTTGTAAGTGGTGTCCATTCCAATATTCATTGTTGAGTTCCTCATGTACTATTGGGTAATCACAAGTATCGTCTAGGTCAAAAAAATCAGAAATTTTTGCCGTAGTTACATGAATAAAAGGATCTCCTTGTAAGTTGTATACATCCTTGTGTTACGGGTCGTGGTTCTTTGATAAAAGTTTCATAAGGTCAATGTTTACAAAAACATTCAGCAGAACTAATTTCCCCAAGTTCAATTTCCATGGGTTGCAGACTGGTTTGTCTAATTCTTTGATTGTAATGGAAAATGAATAACTCATATCCTTGAATAGTAGTCCACACATCCCCAAGTCCTTGTGTCTATCCACAAATCTCTCAGCATCAGGCCTCAATTATGCATTTCTCCTGGAATTTGGCCTAGAACCCTAGAATTAATTTAATATGTCTAGGTTTAACTTCCTCTCTTCTTCCTCACCCTGCTCAACTTCAGTTTTTTATTTTTTTATTTTTAGGTTTACTAGTTTCACCTCGTTGTCTCTTTCCTTTTTATTCTTTAGGGCCTTCCTTTTTGAAATTATCTTGTACAATAAATAAAACCCTAATTGCAGAATTCAGTTTTTGAACAACTTAAATTCACAAAGAAGTTTATATGCTTAGTTGAATACAAATTTATTGGTAAACTCTTCAACCTTTGTTGGATCCTTAATTTGTTCTTTCTACAATCTCCGCCTCTGAGAAATTCTCTTTTGATATATAATTCATTTGATCAACATTTGTTCATATAGTACCCAATTGTGTAACCATTAATGTCGACTATTGGTAATCAATGCACAGGTCTTTTTGAATTTCAAAATGTCAGAGGGATAATATTTTGTTTGATCGGTAACACTGATCCAATCTCATGCCTATTTGCATTCTTCATTTCACACCAATCATAGTTATAAGTTCAACTATTGATCATTAAGGCCCGTTTGGGTACTGGAATACCATATCTTGGATATGGTCAATTTAGGAAGATGCTGCATATTCAGGAAGATGCTTATCCTCAAAATGAAATCCGGAATATGGTCTGACTCGTTTGGTTCACCCGGAAGATAAATGAGAAGATGCATAAGGAATTTTAATTCTTTATTTTTAATTTCTTTGAATATGGTGTGTATATATATACACACATGCACATATGTGTATATATACATACATACATGTGTGTATACACATGTGTATATATATACACACATGATATACACACATATACACATATTTGTGTACATATACACACATACACACGTGTGTTTATACACATATACATGTGTGTGTGTATACACACATGTGTATATATACACACACATACACACATGTGTATACACATATACACACATTTATGTATATATACATATATACACACATACAGGTGTGTATATATACACACATATAGACACCATACATATACACATACAAGTGTGTATCTATGTATACACATATACACACACATGTGTATATATATACACACATGTGTGTATATGTATGTATATATACATAAATGTGTGTATATGTGTATACACACATGTGTATATATATACACACATGTGTATATGCATATATACACACATGTATACACATATACACACATACACATATTTGTGTACATATACACACATACACACGTGTGTTTATACACATATACATGTGTGTGTATACACACATGTGTGTATATACACATACAAGTGTGTATCCATGTATACGCATATACACACATGTGTATATATACACACATACACACATGTGTGTATACACATATACACACATTTATGTATATATACATACATATACACACATGTGTATATATACACACACATGTGTATATATATACACACATACATGTGTGTATATATACACATATAGACACCATACATATACACAAATGTGTGTATGTGTATATATATACACACATACACACATTTGTGTATATATACACACGTGTGTATATACACACATATACACACACCATACATGTGTGTATATATATAGACATATACACATATGTGTATATATGTACACATATACACACACCACACATATGTGTATATACACACATACATGTATGTATATATACACACACATGTGTATATATACACACATGTATATACACACATGCATATATACACACATGTGTATATACACACATGTGTATATACACACATGTGTATATACATCCTTATAGCAATATAATATACATCTTTATAGTCACGGATCCCATGAAATATTAAATTTGCTTTTGTAAAAATTGGAATTGGAATTCGAAATTCCAATTCCACCTATTTAGGTGGAAGATGATATTCCCATTTTGGGGGCAAAATGAGAATTTCAGAATTCCAATTCCATTTTTTTTCCAAGGACCCAAACATGGAATTTGGCATTATCCAGAATTAGATAATGCCAATTCCAGTCCAATTCCTGCTACCAAACGGGCCCTAAGACCATTGGAATGACTTTTTGAACTAAAATACCTTTTGGATTTTATCGAGAGGACATCTTCACAATTCTATCAATATTTCAAACCTCCTACCTTTCTTGTTCAATGCTTTTGTGATTTCAGAGTAAGCATCTTGAAGTTACCCCGACATTGTTAAGTTCTCGAGAACATCCTTTTTATCTTACTTCGATGTGAAAATAATCGATTGAACCATTTGAAACTTTTCCATGAAAAAATTCACATCTCCTCGATATTGACAAGACACCAGTACTCGTTGAGAAAAGAAAAACTATGTCTGAGATAGAAGGTCTCTCCAATGTATTTATATACTTCGGGGTGACTCGGTGAAACTCTTCCCAAAAAGTTCTCCATCGTGTGACTCACATGCTCAGAGAGATTTAATAAACTTACTCTGATTGGAAAGCATATTAAACTTCCCCCAGAAAACTGTATCAACTCATTATGAAGTTATCAGAGAGAAAGACCGAAATAAGCATCTATTGGAGTGACGTACGTAATCCGCAAAACTTAACAGAATCACTCCGATAGACGTGGTCTTCCCAAAAAGTATTTTCTATCAGTCTGATACGACTAAGCTCCTGTTGATGATCAATTCTATACATTCTATCTTCTAAAATTCTTCGATGAGAGGCATCGTTTGTATATCATGTTGACTTGTATGTTTGGGAAAACTTGGCAAAGCTTCTTCGATATTGATATTCATCCCGAAGAAAGTTATTTTCCTTTGTTTCTTTTTCTTATTGGGGATGCCTCATGAATCTCTTCCCGATAATATTTGTATCAGGGTGACTAATGGATTCGTTGTGGCCTCGGGATTTCTTTACGACCTACCTGATCTCTCTGATGCATTCCATTTTTGGGGAGAGACATCCATTGTCTCACTGATCACACGTAACTGCATTTCATGTGCTATTTGATTATCATAGTTTCGTTGATCTCCTGTCGATACACAAATTTCTTTCTGTAAAGGGATTTTATTTATATATTTTCTTTGATCGGAGAGACATCTGTGAAGTCTTTCCAATATGGATTGTTTTTCTTATACTTCTTATTGGAGGTACTCTATGAAATATTTCATTAAAATCCTTGTAAATTTATCCCAAATTTCTTGGACCTCCATGGAAAATTTTTCAACTTCATTAGTTGTCCTAATTAGGTAAGAAATAAAAAACATGCCTTCTTTTTTCTTGCCTTCAGAAGATTCTTTTTACTAACTAAACAGACTATAGTGGTTTTCTCCCCCTTCCTATCTTTACCCTTCAAGGGATTT
The DNA here is from genome assembly GCA_018584345.1 of Thuja plicata. NCBI lineage: Eukaryota > Viridiplantae > Streptophyta > Pinopsida > Cupressales > Cupressaceae > Thuja > Thuja plicata. The sequence goes on along the minus strand of MU224527.1, from coordinate 1,166,810 downwards.
AAAACACACTCTTTTCCATTTTTCTTGATCTTATAAAAATCAATATATGCATGAATGGATTGCATATCATTGCCAAGGTTTGTCTAACAAAATGTGTCATGCATCCATTGGCATAATATCTCAGAATATCTTATAACTATATTTCTCTTATCTTATTTTGATATCTTAATCCTTTTAACAACCAATGATACTTGTAGGGAGTTATCTTTTTTTTTATCATTTTTTTACTTTAGTTTCTCCCCATCTTTTATGACACTAGATTGTAAATTCTTCCACTATCCAAAATATATTTGTAACATTTCCCTCCAAATGTATATCTAGTTCTAAAAATATTTCTTCTTAGTTCTTATTCTTCTTGCGCCTTCTCTAGTTTTACAAGAACTCTTCTGAGCAGTAGGGATTCTCCATATTTAGGTGCTCCACATTTTGATGAAGCTACACTCTCCTCCTTAGCTTGTGGAATACAAATCCTTGTTTATTTCCCCTTTTCACCAATATTTTGTGCTTGAGGACACCCAAATGCACTATGCCCAACTTATCTATGCTAGAAACATGCTTCACTAAATCCTCTTCCTCTTCCAGAACTTCATCTACCTCTAGAGTAATCGCTCCTTCCTCTACCTCCTTGGGTATTTGTTTGATAAGTACTTGCTTCTCCATGCTTATCATGGTAACCACATACAATATTGTATTATTCTCTACCTCTTGAGGATCTTCCTCTTCACATAGAACTATTTTTTCATCTAGAGATCTTTTCTTCTACCTTGAATTCAAATTAATAGGCTCCTTCTACACTAGTAATTCATACCATGCTAATTTCTTCTTGAATAAGGTAATATAATTCATTAACATACTTGGATACCCTCTTCGAATCATCTTCAATGTGTCCACCTTTCATGTTCGATTTATAAAACTCCTTGGTATACTCTTGCACTCTCTTCACCTTTTTTTTTGAGTCTCTACAAGTTTTGAACATGTTGATTTGATGGTTTGTTGATAAGAACTTTTCTTGCACTTTTGTGACCATTCTGTCCCAAATCGTGATTTTATATTTTTCTTTTGTTTGTCTCTTAGTGTACAATCCCACCAAAAAGATGTGTACTTCAATCTTATAGCTGCAAGTTTCAATCTCTTAGGGTTTTCAATGGATTTCAACTCAAAATACTTATCCATCTCTAAAATTCCATCTACCAGTTCCTATAGATTAAACTTATTGAAAGGAAGTTAAGGTAGTGGAATAACTTTCAACACTAACCTTGAGAGGAGGGTTATGCAAAAATTTACAAATATTTACAATAATTATTGAAACTTAATAGAAATAAAAAAATAAATAGCATGCATACTACAACATAGTTATTTATGTAGGGATGACCGCTATGGAAGAAAAACTCCACACACCAAAAGTTGGCCAATATATTATTCATAAATTAACAACATATTACAATATACTTGTAGAGCATTCTTCTCTAAGCGATATCACCAATAGAGATCCAAAGGATTTTCAACAACTATCAAAATCTCAGAATAAATTACAATAGTCAGTCATAATGTAATGCCCTTAAAAAATAGGGTTTCCCTCTAGGGAAAGAAAAACACACGTAATATCCACTATTAAATCTGTGATCTAATGATACACGGTCAAGATTTGTACAATGATAATATATATAAAATGTATCTTAGAGTGCTTCCTCTGAACATTCATCGAGGTGCACAATCCATGGACCTCTCTTTGGGGAGGCCATCTCCCATTGACCTCACAAAGGGGCACCCCCTACAAATTCTTATACTCATTTATCAACAATAACCTTTTATTATTGTTGTACAATAGAAAATGGTGAGAAATGCTAGGATGAAGATCACTCACCAAATCATATTGTGCACTGGAATAAAAATCCACCCTTAAACAAATATGATTAGCACAACCCAAAAAGGATAAAGGGGTGATAATGCAATATCTTGGTAAAAGGGGGGTTTAGGATTCCTTATGAATAAAGTGTTATTATGATCTGTAAATGTATGAAAGACACTTATGCTATGATACAGGAAAAGATTGATAGAAAGATATGATATCAGATCTGATACATGAAAGTAAATACAAGATAAAAAGAATAAGAATGAAATCACCTTGAAAGCGAGGAGAGGAGAACAAACTTCAAATCTGGAAATGACTGTCACAAATCTGTCGATACCAGAAACTATTATGGATCTGGAACTCTGAGACTTATATCTCTCGACTGTGAAATTTGCAGATCCTCGGGACAATGTCGACTCAATTCGGCCTTGTCCTAGAAATTTGGCCTTATCCTAGAAGCACAAAAGTTGATGAAATCTATAGTAGACCTATCACTGGTTTTGTAACCTTGAAAATCTACATCCAAAACTCTGTAACCTATTCCTGCACATAGAAAAGAAGGATAAATTATTGTGGAAATGGGGCTTGCCTTGGTCAATCCCCTTTATAAGAATTAACCTTGAAATTGAATTGAAATTGCATAAGGAAAGATGAAATGTAATATAGATATAAAATATAAATCACCTTATACCTCAATGATGTAATGCCTCTTTGGAGATGATCACAAGTGTTTATGCAATAGACTAGCCTCCACAAAAACCCAATAGGAAATAATGAAACCAAATCCTTGCAGAATGAGGAATGTTTTAGTTTTCCACAATGTTGGATTGATGAAGAAGGAGAAGGAGAAGACTTGATGAATGAATGTAGATCTCCTTCCTTGATTTCAAACTCCTTTGCTTGACCTCCAATGGGGAAAGAAGCTATGTTTATGGAAGGAAATGTCTTGAATGCATGATGGAATTGATGGAATTAAGACTTGAAATTCTTGATGACTTCCTTGAACTTGAATGCTTGATGGGCTTGGATTCTTATAATGGATGCCTTCACTAATGGATGCTTGCTTGAACTTGGATCTCTTGAATGAAAAATAGTTAACTGCATGAATATGTCTATTGAATTTTAGGTATGGCATGGATGTGAAAATCAGAGGGATAGGTCTCCTCTTATACACATTTTACGGCCCATATTTTGCAAGGTCGGCCCTGATTAAGCACCTAGGGGAAACAACCCCGCATCAGGCCCAAAGCCCACTAAAATGTAGTTCCCTAAATAATTTGGCCTTGTCCAGGAAGACTTTTTTAAAGTTAGCTCAGGATTAAGGAGTGTGGGCTAAAAGGGAAATCTGAAAGCCCTAGTTTGTCAAGAAATCAGGGCAACTCCCGAGATGTTAAAGATATGTAAAAGTACCTAGATGGAAAATGAATTATGTGAATGGATGGAAAATGGGAAATCATGCATAGAAGTTAGATCCCTCATCGATTTTTGAACAAATAATGTTGATTTGAAGGATGTAAAAGAGCTAGAAAGACATGAAATCAATGTGGGAACCAATAGATGCTAAAATGGGGCTACAAATGAGCACCTAAAAAGGGTGCTTACTTTTTAGGATGGTACAATTTCAAGGTTGAGACACCTTTTTACTAGTGAATCTCTCACTTATCAAACACCTTGCAAGACCAATGAGGTTTACCAACATCATTTTTTAATTGCTAGAGGGAGGCACCCATAAAATCTGAACACAATTTGACCTTCTCTATGCTCATAACCTTATTTAAATAATTGTAAACATTCATCAAAGTATTTACCTTAACTAGCTTCACCTTTTCATTTTCAACCATATCTCTAAAAAATGATAATGGAGATCAATGTGCTTGGTCCTAACATGACTGTTGGGTTCTTAGCTAGGAAAGTCACATTCTTACTGTCACTATAGACTTTTACGCACCTTGTTTTATTCCAATTTTTGAACACAGTGTCTTAATCCAAATGGATCATTTGCAAGTTTGAATAGTTGTCTTTCTACTTCAATAGTGGACAAAGAAACCACAACCTATTTCTTACTCATCTAGCTAATTGCACCACCAAATAAAGTAAACACGTAAACACGTAAACATTAGTAAATATTTTTCTATCAACATCAATTTCTTACTATGAATCCACATAAACATGAATGTAAGGGAAAATATCATCTCTTATCAAAATTCCATGACCAAAAAAGACTACTCTAAGGTACCCATGTCAAATATCTAAAGAATCTTGTCATTGCATCTCAATGGGCTCTACTAGGATTAGACATATATCTAGAAAGAACTCCCACTACTTGGGCAATGTCTTGTCTAGTGCAGACCATAACATACATCAAACCTCCAACTACACTTTATTAAGGCACTCTACTCATGTATTCCATCTTTGATAGAGATGTAAGAAAATCTTTAATAGATAACTTCTTTCCAACTGTATTGGGAACACACCATGGTCTACAATCTTGCATGGTAAACCTTTATAAAAGTTAATTTTCCTACTTAATTTGGCCTAGACATAACTTTTTGTTAGATCTTTCTCTTATAATTTTCATCCCAAGAATGTACTTAGCTACATCAAAATATTTCATTTTAAATCTAGCAACAATCTAAGACTCTAGTTATGAAGTCATACATTTCCCTTTACCAATGAATAACATATCATCAATATATAATGCAATGTATAGGAAATTATTAACACCGTATTTATAATAAACATAATGATTTGATTTAGAGCACTTAAATCCCATAATCAACACATATATATCAAATTTATAGTACCACATCCAAGGATGTTTCTTGAGGCCATATCAAAATTTCTTCAAACTACAAACTAAATTACTTTTACCTTTCACCATGTAGTGTTAGGTCAACGTCATATAAATATCCTCCTCCAAATCACCATGAAGAAAAATAGTTTTCACATCCATTTTCTCAACCTCTAAATCATAAGATGTCGCAATAGAAAGTAAAAATAAATTAATGGATTTCATTTTTGCATCAAGAGAAAATATATCACCATAATAAACACCCTCAACCTGACAACAACCTTTTCCAATCAACCTCTCTTTATACTTCTCAATGCCTCCATTTGAACCAAATCTTTTTCTTGAACACCCATTTTTAGCCAACAAGTTTTCATCCTTTAGGCAATGGTACAAGATCCCATGTATCATTCTTTCTCAAAGCTACTATTTTTCATTCATAGTAGTTTTCCAGGATTCTGCATCATTCATACCTAATGCCTCTTCTATAGATCTAGGTTCATCCGAATTGGTATTCAAATAAAATGTACATTTATTAGGTGAACACATTTTAGGTGGTTTTCTATGTCTTGTAGACCTTAAAACAAGCCAAGATGGATGTTCTTCCTTATCTTCTGAAGATCCAGAGATAGATGAGCTCTCCTTGACTTCTTGTCTATCAAGAGGTCTTGATTCATCATTTTTATATGTAGAAGAAAATTAACCACATCTTCTTATTTAGTTAGTTTTAGCTGCAATATAATAAAAGGAGGCTTATTTTCTCTAAAAATAGCACTTCCACTATGTGTTACCTTATGTATGATAAGGTCCCAAAGCTTATATCATTTCACACCATAAATATATCTGACGAAGATACATTTCACAGCTTTCTTCTCCAAATTTGTTTGGTTTTATTTTGGTACATGTGCATATACATTATAACCAAAATCTCTATGATGACTCAATGAAGTATTATGACCCAACCATTCTTCCATAGGTGTTTTATCAATAAGATTTGATGTAGGAGACTTGTTAATGAGGTAGTAAGCAATTGAAACAACTTCAACCCAAAATTTTTGTTCTAGACCAAAATAACTCAACATATCCATAGTCTTCTCCATTAGTTTCATATTTATTCCTTCTCTAACTCCATTCTATTGTAGAGAATATAGAGATTTCTTTTATCTATTAATTCCACAAACATTATCTAGATCTATCAAAATTACTGGAGAAAAATCCACTACCAATACCATTCCTCAAATATTTTCTTTTCTTTTAAGTTTTCAACTCATCCATTGCTTTAAATTCTTTAAATTGATTGAAAATTTCATATTTTACTCTTTAGAAAATATGTGCATTTCCTTCTACTATAATCACCAATAAATGAAACAATATAATATGCATATTTCCTAATGGAAAAAAATCTACATGAACAAACACATCAAAATGAGTAAGATCCAAAACACCACATTATTTATGAGAAAACAAGTAAAACTAAATATGTTTTTTTTTTCTTCTATGAATGCAATGCTCACAGAAATCAAAATCAAGATTGCAATCATTCAAAACTTCAACAAGGTTTTTATTTCTCAAGGTCCTTAGACCCTTTCCTCCAATGTGGAAAATTCATTGTTATCATAACATAGTATTATTTGTAAAAAATTTTTGATTTGGAAGAAAGAGCTCCCTCATGTACCAAGAATCCATCACCATCTGCTAAAGGTGAAATTCTCACCTCTTCCAATGAAATACCCTTCTATTATATTTTCATAAAATTACCATTGCACTCAATATTATATGCATCTAGATTATATAATGTGTGAAACTTGACATATCTTCAATCACTATAGCATCTCTAATCATTTTGTATCCTACATCAGATAAGATTACCTACACACCCACATCCTTTTAGTTTCATCACAAATATAAAAAAAATTCTAGTCTTTGGATATGCAACACTTAATCAATTTTATTCCATCGTTAAGAAACTTGATTCGAGGTTTACCGTGACCAAAACTATCTAAATGAGAATCATAACCTAAGTACACCTTACCTCCATCCAAGTATTCATATTCAAAAAACCAATCTCTATTATAGCTCATATGAAAAGATGCACCTGATTCAATTAATCATGGGTAATTACCTATGTGAGTGACCAAAGCTGCAATGAGCGCATCACCATCTTCCTTCTCAAACTTAAAATCAAAATTATTATTTTTTCTTTCTCTTTTGGTTTTCTTCTTTGAACTCCTTACTGAAGTATCTAGGCTCTCCGCAATTCCAAAAAATAACTCTAGAATTTCGAGGAGATCTACATCTCCCCCTAGACTTAGATTTATCACACTTCTCATTTTTCCTACCTTTTTCCTTAAGTCTTGCATGAACAATTAGGCCCTCCTTAGCAATTATGTATACCTTCCTCCTCATCTCTTTAGATAAAAAATATCCCACTATATCTTTGGTCTTTAGAACAATAAAAACTATTAATAGCCATAACAAGAGAATCCCACAAATCAGACAATAACAAAGAAAGATCTGACATTTATCCTCCTCATCCATGTTGATACCAACAAATGCAAAGTGATCCAACAACATATTAAATTCTTCTAGGTTTCCTTTAGTATGTCCATAATCTTCCATTCTCAATGAATATGATTTCTTCTTTTAGAAACTCTTATTCACTAAAGATTTGGCTTGATACATCTCTCCAAGTTTCTTCCAAAGCTTCTTTCTAGAGGAGTATTCATATAATCCTTAATGAACTTGTCATCTGCGAATCCCTATGAAAAAATCACAAAGTATGTTCAACATAAGTTCCCACTCAAATCTAGATTATTTCAAAAAAAACCAACAACCCACAAATGAAACCAAAGGTCATCAAACTTTGATACCACTTGAAAGGAGGTTAAGTTAGTTGAACAAATTTTTACATTGACCTTGAGAGGAGGGTTATAATTTTTTTAGATCTTTACAATAGTTAAAGAAACTTAATAGAATGAACATAAAAAGCATTCATACCACAAAACAATGATTTGCATGGGAAAAACCCATATGTGAGAAAAAAATTTGCATTGTAAAATCTATCCAATATATTATTCAAAATTCAACAAAAGATTATAGTATATTTATAGAGAAAGCCTCTCTCAATAGTATTACTAATAGCGATCCAAAGGAAACACAATAGCTATTAGACTCTCAAAATAAATCACAATACTCAACTGTAATGCAATGCCCTCATAAAATAGTATTGCCTTCTAGGGAAAAAAAGCACACATAACATCCACTATTATATCTATGACCTAATGATAAATGGTCAAGGGATTTACAATGATAAATTCAACATAAAATGTGGCTTATTGGTGTGTTGCCTCTAAACCCTTATTAAGGCATGCATTTTAAAGAAATGCATACAAAATATCCAATTTTATAACTATGACCTAATGATAAACAATCAAGATTTACAAGGATGAATTATACATAAAATATGGATTTTAGGGGTGTTGTCCTCGAACTCCCACTAAAGGGGCAATCTCCTAGAACCTTATGACCCACTATGCTCATTTATCAATAGTACCCTTAATTATTGCAATATTAGGACACCATTTTATTCACAATTACAACAATAGGTTGGAGGGTCCATGTGATATTTTCTAGCAATTCTATTAATTACACTTAGATACCTTCTTTCATGTTCATCTACCATTTCTTTACTTCTTCATCGATTTCATCTTCTTCATAACTCACATCATTTACAAGTACTCCACACATTGTATTCTTACACAAAATCTAGTTTACATTTGACTCACCTTAGCATTTAAAAAATGTACATACCTTCATCTCATGGAACTATCCTTCTACCTCTTATTCTATGTTTCGCGTGTTCTCAGTTAATCTATTATTGTAGGTTCTTCAATTTTTAATCTTCATGCATCAATATCTTCCTATCACTTGGTCCAAATCAAGTATTAGGGATATTGGTAAAATATTAAACCAAGAAACCATATGGAAATCCAAACATAATATAATAATTTTATTTCATAAATATGAAAACAAACTTCTACAAAATGAGTATATTCAATGATATAATGAACTACATTTTGTAATTCATATAGGCCTTATCATTTGAGCCTTACAAAATGCATGAAATAAAATTGAATAGCTCCTCAACCTTCATGTTTAAATCAATCTATAAGGGACTTTTAAAAACTCCAACATTATAAGAGTTGACACTAAATGAGTTGGAATCCATCCTATTAGAATGATAACCACAATCATTACATGTTCTGTAAATTTTGATGACATTTCAATCACTCATTTTATCCTAGGATCCTCTTTATAAGTTATTGTATCATATAAAATGGTGAACAATTCTATGGAGGAAGATCACTCACCAAATCAAATGGATAGGGGGATATGATACATTATGAACACCCCCAAAGACTCACCCTTAAACCCAAATTAGATTAGCACAACCCAAAAGGATGAATGGGTGCTAATGAAAGATCTAGATTCGAGAATATAGTGTGATTTGGGGATGGGTTTAGTTGACCATTTTTGGTCCCCATCAGATTCTCAGATCGTATTTCCATCACATGGTTTTAGTTGGACAAACATAACGCTAAATCAGTCAAGATGCTTCAGGATAGAAATATCGGTGTAACATGTCTCATGCTACAATGATATGGTCTTGCAATGTGCTTCAACAGGGATCTAAGACCTAATTTCAGTGTGACTTGTCTATTGTCTCTCCGAAATCCAAAATAGATCAATCAACAGGTTGAGGATACTGATTTCAAGGTAGCATGTTCTATGTCGCTCTGACAGTTTTTTGGTAGAGTCTTTCTGATATCATTGTTCATTGGTGATCAGATGAAAGGAAAATATGTGTCCCAATGTTATGAGCTACGTCGATATTTCTCATCGACATAGGTCTTGTCGATGTCTTATTTCATCGAGCATCAGAAATAATCAAATTGCGTGTTCTAATATCCCGATGGATGTCATTGGGGTAAGTTACCTTGATTATTCATCTCATTGGCAATTAGAGGAAATCAAAATGCAGGGCTAGACAACATTTTCTACCCTGATAGATTCCATTAGGGTAGGTCTTTCTAATGGGGTCTCCGGGCTTTCATGGTGACTCAGCGATAGGAGGTATCGGTGGTGGTTTTGTCGATAAAATTTTTGTTGGAAAAAGGGTGGAAGGTATGTCAGAATATGTTTCACCAATAGGGTTTCATCGAGCATCGAAGCACACAAAAAGGAGTAGCTCGATTACATATGCTACCTCAATGGAATCAATGGGGGTAAGTTGTGTCGATGGAGTTTTTATCGAGGTGTCAGAAGGGGAGAAATCATGCCTTTCGATGATGTGTGCTACCCCGATGGATCCCACCGGGGTAGCTCTTTCCAATATATAGATGGAACTCCTTGTAGTAGTGACATCATCTTATGTCATACTAATTTGTTTCATCGGGGAGGCTTCCTGCAAGTTTCACCGATATCAGTTTTTTCATGTGAGAGGTGCAGTATTGTTTGTTGGCAGAATTTCTCTGGGCTTCACCAATGTTCGATGGAATTTGACAATGAATCTTGTGCTTAGTCTAAGGGGTTGTCCTTCGGGGAGCTGGTGTCGACAGGGAAGCATAAGTACAGGCACCAAATACACAAATATTTTCAAAGTTGTTCTCAACAATAAAGGCTTCCATAAATGAGAGCATTAATGCTTGCATCTACTTCCATCGACATGTCTGTTGCTTTTGACTACTTCCAATGAAAACATTAGTTCCATGGGTGAAATATGATGTTTCCAACTACCTCATCAAGGTTTTATACTTCTAGATGCAACATTTGAATATCTTCATGCCAGCAGAATACTCCACAAAGACTTTGGAGGCCATAGTTATTGTAGTGGTCACTTCTTATGGTTGCAGGGGATTTATTTTTTACCTCTTTCTGTCACTTCTGGGTTTTCAACTTGGTTGCAGATATGATTCCTTCATATCTTTCTGGTCTCTTATATAACTCAACCCCAGTAAGGGTTTAACCTCATGTACAATCTGGGTTATGCCTGAACCCTATAAAGGCAAACTTTGTATATTTTGTTGGGATCTCTTTTTCTAGTCTTTTAACATAATTATCTTCTGTAAATTCATTTGGCCTTATTTTAATAAAATTAATTGGTTTTACCTACTTTTGACCCAAATAAGCATGTGTAGTTTTTCTACCTTTATTATTTTGATGCATTTCATCATCTACAACACTGTATGATTATATTAATTTCAGTCAGTTAATCTTGTTATGTGAATACCTATATTCCTTACCTAGTTGTATTGTTTCTTAACTTTCATTCTTGTGCTAAAGCTGATAGATATAGAAAGTAGTGTAGTTTTGTGAGTTCTGTTGAAGCCAAGTGCAGTTATTAGAAATAGTAGATCAATTATTAGATTTGGTGCATCACCCTTTTCCTTTTCCGCATTTTCCCTTTCAACATCTTCTTCTCCATTTTCCTCAAAAAAGTAGTTTAGGTGCACCCTGATTGTAAAGGAAGTCATCCTTCTCTAGAGATTCATTCTCATTGATCAATTCCCACATTGAGAGATTGATTCCATGTTTCAAAAAGTCACTTAGGTTGCTAACCACCACCTAAGCCCGGATACAGACTTTTGTGATAACAATTTTTGGCATGCGGGATGGGACATATTTCAAGCTACAAGATGAAATCGGCTGGTTTTCTATTGTCAAACAAAGGATTTCAAATTCTATGCTAAGGATATAGTACTTCTATTAGCATTTAGACCTTCAAGAGGCTCAAACTCAAGTACTTGGCTACTCCATATCTACATTTTTATTCACAAACCAGATTGCTACAATTCATGCCCAAGATACAAACAAGGGCATCTTCTGGAGGTAATTTTTAGTTTGTTCAACTCTCCTTTTCAGGCTCTATAGGAAGAAGTAGACTTTCATTTTTACTAGAAAGGGGTACAAAGTAGTTGCTTCATCCCCTGGATCTATTTCCACTTCTCCTGTGATAAGAACACAACCTAGCATCCCATCCATTCACTTTAATAGATCATTATTTCATATGGATGCCCCTAGGAATCAAGTTTTTGCTACCTTCAATGGTGTTAGTCTTCTTATTTTAGCCAAAAGGCATTATATACCATTGGTTGCATTAAAATGTTTACCAGATTTCACTGGTGAAACTTTCATTTTCCCAACGCCCAAAAGGACGTAGCTCTGCACGCGGAAGCTGACCCCATTCCTTGGTAGTCAAATGTCGTGAAGCTGTGAAAATTGGCACATACAACACATACTGAGAATTCATAGGTACGTCCTTTTCTATGCATAAAACATCTTCTTTCTGTCATGAAATGAAATCTTTGCATATTTTCTTGTCGACTGTGATTTCGCTGTGACCTTAATGTTCAAACCCACATATATTTTTTTACAAATTTGTTTCTTTTATCACAATGTGCATCATCATATAGAAAGAAAAAATGGTTTCTTCTATGCATATTTTATCTCTATCTGTGAACCATAGCCCTTGTATTTTAAAATATATGTATCATTTTTGGGCTTCAAGGCTATGGTTTGGTATAAGAAACCCTTAGTGATTGAGTTTGGAATTGTCACATGTGCAAGGATTGGTAAAAACTTCAACCTATTTTTTATTATAGATATTCTGTATATTTGACATGAGCCGTGGTTTTTATTTCACTATCTTGGCATACTTGGGGTTTTAATTCTTCTAAACATACCATGGTTTAATGCTTCTAAACTTACCATGGTTCTTCATGCTTCTAAACTTACTGTGGTTCTTCATGCCTTATTATCAATTTCATTTATGTTGGTCACTATCCAATGTTTTTTTACAGCGGCATGGTCTCCTCTTGTTGTTACTACATCAAGTGATTAGTCCTAGATGCCCTCTCCCAAATGAACTACTTGGAAAGGACCTTGTCCCATATTATTTTCCTCAAGATGACTATATAAGTCATTGTTTCTCATATTTTATTATGGCATGTTGTCTTTAGAATCATTTTGATTGTCACCTACAAAGGCTTTTATATGCATTCTTCTCTTCTTTACAAATGAATTGAGCAAGTCTTATATAAAGGCTCCAAGTACAATGAATGACCCAGATTGATTTGAAATTAATAACCAAGATTATGCCAACACAACCCTAATTAGGGTTTTCCCTAACTACCACTTACAATAATTAAATATCAACCAATTACAATAAGGCACCTATTTATGGGCCAATGAAAAAGTTACATTTTTTCAATACATGTCCTTTTAAGGATTGACCAATAAGAAAAATCACTAGGTGTAATACATTAAATGAATTTCTCTTTCCACTTGGAATAACTAGAATGGTGGTAATGAAGGTGTGTTAGCATAGCATGTTTATCTTGTTTGAACTCCATCTTTCCATCCTCTTTGTCTTGGAAATATTCTCATTGAAGTTTTCTTGAAACTACTTGTACTTGAAATAACTTTTTACTTGATGTCTTGGCCTTCATCCTTCTTCATGAATTTGTACATGTAGATTTTCATCTTCTCTTAAAATCACCTTGTCTTTGCATTTGACTTGCATCTTAACTTTTCAACCTTAAAGTCCTTCCTATACATTGCATGGCATTTGAAATTTCATGTCAGTTTTTGAACTTAAAATCATCCTTTCACATGAAGGGGCTTGACCTTCAATATCTTCTTGCTCGTAACAACATCATTACCTTCATGTGACATGGGTTCTACCTTATGATTAGAACTATTGTTGCAAAAATATGAATATATGTCATACCTTTTTGTCATATTTTCAACATTTCTAAGAACCTCGTCTAGATCTATATCCACTAGGTGTATGCTTAATTGACTCTCCTTCAAAGGCGACTCCTGATCTTCATGATGGAAGTTATGTGTATGCTCAATAATTTTAGAATCATTCTTGTCCCCAAGCCCATGCAAATATGAAAGATCATTGTGCTTTACTATTATACTCCTAAATTTTTTTTCCATATGATACTCCTAAATTTTTTCCTCACAACTTTTTAATTTTTTCATTATCATCCAAACATTCTTATATATTAACATCTCATTATTCCATCCATGCACTATTTTGCTTCATTCACTTTTTTTTCATCTACCTAATCTTAACATCCAAATCATAAGGGAAGCCTCTAAAGAAAAGATACTCTATTTTATAGTTAGAAAAAAAAAACACAACATTCATTGATTGGATTCTTTTCAACTGAAAGCTCCCACCATTCAACTTCTCGTGTACATCTAGGAAACAATAGCGTGAATATCCATTTTGAAAAGAACATGTAAAAATCCCATCTTATACCCTCATCCCCTGTTGGAAATAATCAAGACTAGCCAAGTTACTAAGAGGGGAGGGGTGAATCAGTAACTCTTAAAACTTTGAAACATTTATGCACATGTATATACTTTGATCATTCATTCATCTAATCTACTGCAAGGTCAGTAAAGGAGCAGAATATCCATATCAATCACTTCTGATGATCTGCCCTGTTAGAAGCAATTTGGACTTCTAGGTCCACCTTGTTAGAGGATTTACAAACATACAATGAAGTATGCACTCTGTTAGGAGATTTACAAAAGACTGTTAAGTCTACCCTGTTAAAGGATTTACAAACTGATTCAACTGTTAGGATGAAACAGTAGATCTTGACTTACAACTTTATTGCTGATAAGATCCTTTGAGTACTGATCACCTTCTGTGATTGATATGGCTATTCTTCTCCTTTACTGACCTTGCGAAAATACTCTGCTCTGCTGCCTTATTGTAGTCTCTGCTTATTACTCTTATTTCACTTTCACACTTTTTCGCATTCCAAATGGTATATTACATTACATATATATACCGTGTTCATAATTACAATTTACAAGGTCGGCCATATACAAATAAATAAAATAAGATAA
>MU224527.1:1127465-1139097 GCA_018584345.1 Thuja plicata | reverse complement strand
TTATATATATATATATATATATATATATATATATATATATATATATATATATATATTGAGCTTATTAAGACTTTTCTTTTTAAGTTTTACTAAACATAGGTTGTCTGACCATTTAGCGACTTCTCTGTTCGACGCTTCTGGAAAAATAGTAAATTAGGGAAAAAAAATAATGAAAAATATGTAGGAAATAGGTTTTTATGTTAGCTTTCTATCAAAAATAAATAAATTAATTTCGATATATAGAGATAGAGTTAGAGCGATCAAAGTGAACCTATGTCCAAATTATAATTAATGTCACTTCATAACTCAATAAATTATTAAATATTCAACCAAATTGAATGAAACCAAATTTATTCCCTAGATATTTTTGTTACAAACCTAAATTCAAAATAATTACGTTCTTATCTATTTTATAAAAAAAGTTATGTTGATCAAAGTGAGTGTCACTCCTGAAAAATCCTGATTTTTCACAAAAATAATTTTTGAAGGAGAAGGAAAAATGGATTCAAATAAATTCCATTTTAAAAATATATATATATTTATAAACTAGACACAAAATGATAAAAGTCACTAGTTTACATCATCTTCAAATTCTTAATGGTTTAATGATAATTGATGTTCGAAAGTGAAGTTTTTTTTTCAGAATGTTTATGTCAGTGTCAAAGTTGGCCAAAAAGTGGGACACAGTTTTGTGGGATCACCCTGCAGGTTATAAAACTTTGCAATGTGTCCAATGTTATTACATCTGTAGCATGTAGGTTTCAGTGTATGTTCTACTATATTGTCTTGTCTATATCCAGATTGATTGAGTTTCCTACATTCTGCTTTCTTGTGCCCATATGAATTATAGTTAAAATAATAACTAGAAAAAGTTGTAAAAGGGGCATTACCTCTGCAATCTCTTTTCATGTGTCCAAACTTGTTACAACCAAAGCATCTACCTCTAAAAGGTATGATCTTCTCTTTTGGTTCTTCAAGAGTAGGTTTTTTTGCATCAATCTTTGCATTTGGTTTCTCTTCCTGATTCTTGGAACATTCAGCTTCATTGAAGCCAATACCAGTCATATCACCTTTAGGTTTATGTTTGTCTCTTTTTTCATTGATCAAGTCACTGCTCATGTGTAGTTTCTCAATGTGTTTCTTGTCTCAACAAGTTCACCTTTTATGATATGATTGTATTTCTCCAATTCTAGATACTTGTTCTTGTAATGGTCAACCTCATTCTTCATTTGTTCCATCAAAACATTTGCATTTTTTAAAGCTTCTTCAATCTTATTTTTAGCATCTTTTTCCTGTAGAATTTATTTAGACATTGCTTCATTCTCAAGCTTCAAAGTGTCATTGTCTTGTTCAAGTTTCTTTATCTGATCTAAATTATCATTATCTAAATCTTCTTTTATCTGAACCACAAGGTCTTGTCTTTGATTTCTGGAAAGTTCAAGCTGGTCTTTCAATTTTGTTAGACCCATTCAAAATTTTCATGGCTCTATTCCTTTTCCTCTGGTCTCTACAAATTTTATTAGGTCTCTAGCCTAAATCCCTAGGTCTTCTTTGCAAAATCTTGCTTAAACCCTAAACCCTCATGAGTTGTTATAAAATGAACTTACTCTTTATGTAACTTAAGTTGCTTACATCTGTCAAGCATGTCTATTTTAATCCTACGGCTCACGTGATTCCTTCATCTCAAGATACGTTCAATCTATTTGTCAAGGCATGGCACCTATCTGACAAGTGGCACATAGAGGGACTGGGTCTAGCCGGAGCTAAAGAGCTAAAGGTAGTTCACCTTCATAATGATATAACGGATGGTGTAAACCCTTGAAGCAAATATTTTGTTGATATAATCATTAAGGAATTGCACCCTTTTGACACGTGGAAAGCAGTCAAGTTTTGGGCCTACTGGTGGTCGGTTATCAAGTGGGTCCGGATCAGCGGTAAGGTAATTAAGGCAAAGTGCAGTCAGGTTGAATAAAATATAAAGGCCTACGTATTGCCTTAAATGGAAAGTGCTCAAGATCTACACATTAAGGCATCATGCCTTCATGATGCGTGTCCATGGCAGGCCAGGCTCAGGTCAGAAGGTAAAGTAAAGACTGATCAAGTGGGTTTTGATCAGACAGACAAAAAATTGCCTCAAAGAAAAAGTGAATGAGATCTAGCCATCAAGGCATTACATCGTGGTGACATCCGGCATAGATGATGTCATTGTCAATGAGTCAAAAGGTAGGTAACAGACAGTAAGTTGAAGAAGATCTAACAGCAGGTGTAAATCCTCAATCAAAAGATGCAGTCAATCTAACCTTTGAGGCATCACGCCTGCTTGACATGTGTCATTCCAGTTAAGTGGGACCTGCGGTTTCAGAACTAAGGTTAAAGTAAAGGATGGATAATTTTGAGAGGATCGTGTCATAGACATAAAGCCTTATGATAAAGTTTCTTAACATCTAGTCTTTGAGGCATCACGCCTGCATGCCACATGGCCAATCTGATCGCAGGCCTGGGTAACTTAAACTCGATCAATGGTGGTGTTTGAAAGGCCAATAAAATTTGAATCTCAGTCGTCGATGCATGGTTCTATACCACCTATGACCATTATAAATGTAATTTGAATATTTAAATCTTTGACTCAGAGGGTTTCATGGCGGTGGACTTAGATATTTGATCTCAGAGCCATAAATATTGTGATCTGATCTTATGGATCGATTCTACATAGTATTTGAATACCAAAGGAATTAAAATCCAATATATGGAGATGCATTTATGTCCAGACTCGACAGATAGAGTTTTTTAATTAGAAGATAAGTGCATACAAGGCCACCTGATCTTTTCTACATTTATGTGAGCTACTTTCAGATTCATGCTTGGAAATTTTTTGACTTCAGGGTATTGCGCTCACAACCATGGATTAGGGAAAATTGATTGCAGATCAGATTTGCACAGGTTGAAGAGAGTTAGGGTTTCAAATTGATAACAAAATTGAATGTTTTGCATTAATTGGTTGTAAACCCTAACCCTAAATGGTCTGAAGCTTGTAGCATTCTTGTTCCTATAAAATAATATTCAAGACCATTTAGAAAGGGCTGGAAAATTGGGAAAGTAGAAAGCATTAGGTTTATACTTGTTTCTAGTCTAGGATATAGCAGATGTATTTCAGATTGTATTAAGATAGGATTGAAAGTTCTTTGATCTTTTGCATATTGTCATATTTCATATTTCCTTTTTATATTGATTCAGGAACTAGTTTCATCATACTTAATATAAGTTGTCTCAGATTTGAGTCTCTCCTTTGTGTTATCTATTAAGTTGTAAGTTTTATGGCTTACTGTATAAGCCTTTCTTATGCATATGTGTATTCCATAAGTCTTTGGTCTTAGATCAAATTAATGCTTTGGATATTACATTGATTCTACCTAGATATCTATTTGAGGATCTTGTAGTGTGTGATATGAGAGTTCTTATGTTTATGGCTTTGAATCTTTGCCAATAAGGTGTTTCAGCTTCAGTATTGTATTTAGGATATAGCCCAATGGATAAGACATTGATCTAGAACTAGTATATTCTGTGGAGATATGTGTCTAAATGGTTTGTCTATGTTCTGTCCCTAAATTTAAATCAAACTCATTACCAAATTATTTACTTTTCAGTTGTTGTTCTTCTTATTCCACCAATTCTAGTGGAGAGTTAATGAATGCTAGGTTGGCATTTAGTACTTACTTACCATTTATCTGTTGTTCAAATACAAAAGTAGAAGGTGTTGTATAGAATTGATTTTAGTCTAGATTAGGTGTACTCGCCTTGGTTTTGTAGAGCCAGAAGTGCAGAGGGTAGTCTTGACCCTATAGTTGGTCCATTTATCCTACAGAGCTTTCATACTTGGAGCTAACCACTCCTAACATCAGTCTTAATATATATTGGTTTCTTTTTGCAGTGTAACATTTTTAAACAGAAACAAGATTTTGACTCTTCTGGGGACAGAGAAGTAAAATTCTTGATAAAAATTTCAAGGAATCTCTATTATTCTATCATTTATATCATTTGACCCATCCCAGTCACCAACAAGATGGCGACTCTGTTGGGGACAGAGAAGTAAAATTTTCATTACTAGCTAGTAAGTTGATCATTGGAAGCATAGAGTTACTCAAGTTTGGTCCTTTGTCATTATTTTATCTTGAAGAGTTCTCTGTTTTCATTTATTCATATTAGTTAGTGTTCTGATCCCAACTAGTGTTGGGTGGTGACTCTGAAGTATTCTCTACAAAAGGTTGAGTATTAAAAATCATTTTGTCACACACTTTCCAATATGAGTTACAGAAGGACTAGGTCTCAGTCAAAGAGACATCCTGAAGATAGGGTTGGGAAATGATTTCCCAACTACATCCAATTGTGATCATCCTAGAAGAGAAATGGATACCAGAGGTACCCCTCAAGATGCAAAACAAAGGGAATAGATTAGAGAAGAAAGACAAGTCCAATCCAGCTAAGAAGGAAATGCATATGAATATGAAGAAGTTGAGGTTGTAGATGTAGGACTGGGTGCAAATGAAGATTATATCTCTTCCGATGAGAGAGAGGAAGATGAATTTGTTTCTACTCTTCTAGATCCTAATAGTATGGCTGAAAACTTGTTGAAGTGGAAAAATTGATCTGGGAGCAAGTGGCCATATGAAAATGAGGAGAGAAGGAAAAGGAAAATAAGATCAGACAGGATCAGGTTTTCCTTGATCAAAGAATGAGGAGATTACTAGAGTTGGAGGCAATGAATTATGTTGAAAAGCCTCAGAGATTTGAAGAGGAACCTGTCATTCAAGTGGTTGATCATCAAGCCTCTAAAAATAAAGGAAAGAGGAGGATGATAGGGCTTACAATAGAAGAACCTGAAAGCCTCAAAAATCCAGTAGATCAAATGTCTAAGTTGGACATTGATCTTGAATTTTTTTTAAAAGAGCAGGAAATAATGGAAAAAATGCTTGAGAAATCTCAGGTTGATGTTGCTATTTTGGAGATGAAGATGAAAATGAATTTCCTCTAGTAGTCCTCTGGGTTATCTCATCCTAGTGTAGAAGGAGCTACAACATCAAATGCTAATGCCTCTGCTTCTCAAGTTAATACCTCATCTCATTGGAGACCCACTCATGCTAAAAGGTACAAGCAATTTTCTTTCCATAACATCTTTGGTTATCCTAATGTATTTCCAAGTGAACTTAGAGATAAACTTCCCAAATTTGCTGGGAATAATGTAATTACATGTGAAGAGCACTTGAAAAAATTTAAGGACATGATCGATGATTATGAAATTCCGCATAATGAAACTTTTTGTTCAGTCTTTAGTAGAGGATGCTAGAGATTGGTTCAGAGGGTTACCCTATGATTATGTAGGGTCAATGGAAGAACTAATTGATTTCTTTAAGGAGAAATATGGTGATAAGACCAATGAGAGATTCATGTTCAATGAATTTAATAATATTAAAAAGAATCAAAATCAAGATGTTGCAGAATTCAACATAAGATTTCAAAGAGCTATGTATATATAATTTTCCAAGTCATGACACTTGATGACAAGATTTGTTTATCTACTTATCTTGATTCTTTTGATTCTAAGATGGGATTCCTCCTAAGAGACAATAATACAAATACTATAAGAGAAGATTATAAGACAAGTTTCAATATAGAAACTAATTTGAGGGTCTCCGAGAAGTTGGGTAGGAGAGATGATGGGAAGTTTTCTAAAAAGGGATCAGATAGACTCTCAAATGCTAAACCTAAAGAGGAGGCCAATATGAAGCAGATTTTAACTTATATAAAGGACCTAAACCTAGGAGAAAGTAAGAATACTCAATTTCCAAACAATAAAAGGTCATCCTATAACAACTATAATCCCCCAAATAGGATGCAAAACAACCCATATGGTACCCAATACAAAGATGGACAACCCATTATCTCACAAAGGAAAGACAAGCCTAATAACAAAACTCCTGATCCTCTACAAAGAAATTCTATTAACATGAGTTATGAGGATCCTTGGTGTGAAGAGTGTAGCTCTCCTCATGACCCTAATTATTATTTAGTTTCTTTTCAAGAACAAAAATAAAGAGAACATGAGGAAAAATTATATGATGATGTTGGGAATGCAATGGCTTCTACAGATTTGAAAAGTGAAGAATTTGATGACCAAGGTGAAAATTAGGAGTTGTCTTCATCAGATGAGGAGGTGTTTGATGATCAGGCTGACAATCAGGATATGCTTGCATCTGATGATGAAAAGGAAGAAGACATTGATA
Organism: Thuja plicata; assembly: GCA_018584345.1. Classification (NCBI taxonomy): domain Eukaryota; kingdom Viridiplantae; phylum Streptophyta; class Pinopsida; order Cupressales; family Cupressaceae; genus Thuja; species Thuja plicata. Next base: position 1,132,819 of record MU224527.1, on the reverse strand, counting down.
ATGTAAGGTGCAATGATGCAAAAGGTAAAGAACCTTTTATAACAAGCATACTTTTAGATGTAGAAATTGCTCAAATCACAGTAGACATGGTTTCTCAAGCCTAGACTAACTATAATTTGATAAATAGGACATTTGGTATTGCGAATGGCAGACTAGCTAGTATCCTTATCAAAGAGACGGGAGCAAGCCCTAAGAAGACATCAGAAAAATAAAAAATTGTTGAGGGTGTCAAGAAAATAAAAGTAAGAACTGAGGATGCACCTAGTAATCCAAATCTAGTTCATAAGGTTAAAGAAAAGACACCAGAGATAAGGGGGTATTCTATGAAAAAAGATAACAAAGAGGTTGAGCCAAACAAGTCTATACAAGCTAAAGATAAAAGTGTTGTCACTATCAAGCAGGATATCTCTAGCAGCATGTACTCCTCTGTTGATATGGGACAATTGTTTTCACAAATTTTTGTCAGAGTTCCCTTTTTAGAAATGATGAGGATTCCTGAGAAAAAAGTGAAAGTCTTCTCATGGATAAATAGTGTTTCTTCTTTAGAGATGGATGAGAAGAAGGGAAATTATAAGGGGAAATCTGATAAAAAGGAAAAAGAATCAAAAGAGATCATTTCTAAGATCCCTCAGATTTTCTTAAATACAAACCATGTCACTAATCCTTTGGGAGCTTTGAACCCCTTTTTCTTGACCTTAGTTATTAGTGGTAAGATGCTAAAAAACTATATGATTGACTCAGGAGCATCCAATATTGTTTTGCCTGTAGAGATAATGAAGGCAATGGGACTATAAGTTGACACTCCTTATGGAAGATGTCAGGCAATGGACTCCAGAGAAATCCCTGTCATTGGTACTATTAAGGCTTTGCCTTATAGATTGGCAGCATATCCAGAGAAGATATTGAAAATGAGTGTCCTAGTTTTTGACGCTCCACCTCAATATGGATTGTTGTCTAGGAAATGGAGTGCCTCAATGGGAGGGAGTATGCACTTTGATCTGTCTTTTGCAACTTTTGATATAGCTGGAAAAAATGTTAAGGTATCCAAGGAGACTAGAACCCCTCATATGATTGAGGAAAATGAAGATGGATCTAATAATTGTTTCTTGGATACTAATATGGTATCCTTACCAATTCAAGTTCTTAAGCTTGAAGATGAGGCCCAGCATTTTCCTTTGTCAGAGGAAGATTCTCTTTCAATTTATCAACATGTGTAGTTACCTGATGAATGTGTGGATGAGTTTTATCTACCCAACATACAAGACATTGGTTTGTAGAAGATTATTGATTTGCAAGAAAATTCTTTAGGAAATTCTATTGTTTCTATCCAAACCAATGATAGAAGATTAAACAAGGGATCCAACAATATTGCAGAATGTGAGTACTTTCTTTTTCAGGTGGATAATAACTCTCCAAGGCATGGAAATGAGCTAGAAAATGTTGAGAATAGAATTTGTTATGATTTTTCTTTATCTAATTAATGTGACATGCATATGCCACATGCTTTACAATTTCCACATTTGTCTGATTTTCTTTTGGGCTCAATTGATGTATATGATGACAGTCTTATGTAGGATGAGCTAATGGTACATGGCAATGGATCTCATCAGGCAGATGAAAGTGGTTGTTTCAATTTGTTTCCATAGCAAGAAGCAAAAAAATTTGTATATGACAAGGGACAAATGGATCAAAAATTTTGTGATGGTTTTACACCATCAGGACTGATTTGACTCCTTCAGATCAGTAAATAAGTGGAAGAGTTGAGTTCTTTTCTGCAACAAGTTTGTAAATATTATTTATGTGTTTCTGTTGTTAGTTAGTTTCTTTCTAGTAGGTGGTCTTCTTATCCCAGAAAATCCTGAATCCTTATCATGCCTACAAGAGGCATGCATCCCCAAATGAAGCCACCGTTAGACCCATTCAAAAATTTCATGGCTCCATACCTTTTCCTCTGGTCTCTGCAAATTTTATTAGGTCTCTAGCCTAAAGCCCTAGGTCTTCTCTGCAAAATATTTCTTAAACTCTAAACCCTCATGATCTATTAAATAATGAAGGCACTTTTTATGTAACTTAAGTTTCTTACATCATGTCTTCTAAGTTGTTTTCAAGCTGGGCCACTTTATCACTTAAAACCTTAGGTTTCATGTTTCCTAAGTCGGGCGGGGTTCACTTTAATATTTTCATATTTCCTAAGTCTTCATCCCCGAAATATTTTACCCTTTTAAATCTGTCGAGCATGTCTATTTTAATCCTACGGCTTTCGTGATTCCTTCATCTCAAGATGCGTTCAATATATCTATCAAGGCATCATGCCTATCTGACAAGTGGCAGATGGCGGGACCGGGTCTAGCCAGAGCTAAAGAGTTAAAGGAAGCTCACCTTCAGAATGATCTAATAGATGGTGTAAACCCTTAAGAAAAGATGTTGTTGATTTAATCATCAAGGCATTGCACCCTTTTGACATGTGGAAAGCAGTCAGGTTTTGGGCCCTCCAATGGTCGGTTATCAAGTGATCAAGTTAGAAAAGATCATGTGGTCTGCGTAATGCCTCAAAGCAAAGTTGATCAAAATATAACCATCAAGGCATTAAGACATCATGCCACATGTCTCAGTGGGTCTGGATCAACAATAAGGTAATTAAGGTACAGTGCAATTAGGTTGAATAAAATCTAACGGTCGGTGTATTTCCTTAAATGGAAAGTGCTCGATATCTACTCATTTAAGACATCATGCCTTAATGATGTGTGTCCATGGAAGCATAGGCTCAAGTCAGAAGGTAAAGCAAAGATAGATCAACTAGATTTTGATCAGACGGACAACGTATTACCTCAAAGAAAAAGTGAACAAGATCTAGCCATCAAGGCATTACACTGTGGTGACATCTGGCATAGATGATGTCATCAACAACAGGTCAAAAGGCAGGTAAAAATATAGTAAGTTGAAGAATAGCTAACGGTAGATGTAAAGACTCAATCAAAAGATGCAGTCAATCTAACCTTTGAGGCATCGCACCTGCTTGACACATGTCCTTCCAGTTAAGTGGGACATGTGGTTTCAGAATTGAGGTTAAAGCAAAGGATGGATAAGTTTGAGAGGATCGTGCGGTAGGAGTAAATACTTATGATAAAGTTTCTCAACATCTAGTTTTTGAGGTATCGTGCATGCATGCCATGTGAAAGATCTAATCACAGGCCTGGGTAAATTAAAATAGATCAATGATGGTGTTTTAAAGGCCAATAAAATTTGAATCTCAGTCATCAATGCTTGGTTCTGCGCCACCTGTGACCTTTATAACTGTAATTTGAATATTTAAATCTTTGACTCAGAGGGTTTCATGGTGGTGGACTTAGATATTTGATCTCAGAGCCATAAATGTTGTGATCTGATCTTATGGATTGATTCTGCACAGCATTTGAATACCAAAGGAATTCAAATATGATATATGGAGATGCATTTATGTCCAGACTTGACAGATAGAGTTTTATAATCACAAGATAAGTGCATACAGAGCTGCCTGATCTTTTATACATTTATGTGAGCTACTTCAGAGTCATGCTTGGAAATTTTTTGACTTCAGGGTACTGCGCTCACATCCATGGATTAGGGAAAATTGATTGCAATTCAGATTTGCACAGATTGAAGAGAGTTAGGGTTTCAACTTGACAAAAAAATTGAATGTTTTGCATTAATTGGTTGTAAACCCTAACCCTAAATAGTCTGAAGCTTGTAGAATTATTGTTCCTATAAAAGAATATTCAAGACCATTTAGAAAGGGCTGGAAAATTGGGAAAGTAGAAAGCATTAGGCTTATACATGTTTCTAGTATAGGATATAGCAGATGTATTTCAGATTGTATTAAGATAGGATTGAAAGTTCTTTGATCTTTTGCATATTGTCATATTTCATATTTCCTTGTCATACTAATTCAGGAACTAGTTTCATCATACTTAATATAGGTTTTCTCAGATTTGAGTCTCTCCTTTGTGTTATTTATTGACTTGTAAGTTTTTTGGCTTATTGTATAAGTCTTGCTTATGCATATTTGTATTCCATAAGGCTTTGGTCTTAGATCAAATTAATGCTTTGGATATTACATTGATTCTGCCTGCATATCTATTTGAGGATCTTGTAGTGTGTGATCTAAGAGTTCTTATGTTTATGGCTTTGAATCTTTTCTAATAAGGTGTTTCAGCTTCAATATTGTATTTAGGATTTAGCCCAATGGATAAGGCACAGATCTAGAACTAGTATATTTTGTGGAGATATATGTCTGAATGGTTTGGCTATGTTGTGTCCCTAAATTTAAATCAAACTCATTATCAAATTCTTTACTTTTCATTTGTTGTTCTTCTTATTCCTCCAATGGTAGTGGAGAGTCAATGAATGCTAGGTTGGCATTTAGTACTTACTTAACATTTATTTGTTGTTCAAATCCAGAAGTAGAAGGTGTTGTAAAGAGTTGAGTTTAGTCTGGATTAGGTGTAACTGCCTTGGTTTTGCAGAGCTAGAAGTGCAGAAGGCAGTCTTGACCCTATAGTTGGTCCAGTTATCTTACAAAGCTTTCATACTTGGAGAAAACCACTCCTAACATCAGTCTTAAGATATATTGGTTGCTTTTTGTAGTGTAACAGTTTCAAACACCAACAAGTTTCTTGATGAATCCATCTACTCTCCTTAATTTGAATCTCAAGTCAGCATTTTCTTCTTTTTCTTTATCAAGGTCTTCAAGTGCAGCTTCAAATTTCTCATGCAAATTATTTGAATCCATTCTGATCTCCCTTAAGCTATTAAGCTTTATCTCCAAGGGCCAAAATTTCTGATACCAATTGTTAGGATTAAGTAATACTGAGAGGGGGGTGATTCAGTATTACATCACTTAAAATAAACTTTAAACTAATTCAACATAAACCATAAGCATATTGTAATCAAAAGAACATAATAAAATAACACAGTACTCATAACACCATTATTTGTTGTCGAGGAAACCCTAGCCAAGGGAAAACACCGGTGGGGATGGTACCAACAAGCATGCATTAAATTATAATGTCCCTATTAGGAGCTAAATTTTACATAGTACATTTCCTTGTTAAAGGAATAACAACCCTGTTAAAGGTTTACAACACCCTGTTAGGGGCCAACTAAGCTTACATCTCTTACAATAATAATTTTGTTGCAAAGTGTTCTCAGTCATGAACAAAACAAGCATCTTCAATGCTTAGATAGTTCCAGTCATAGTTCTTCAATGATCTCTGTCATCCTCTACTCTACCATTCGCATCTCATACACATCACATATTCATAAATACATCCATCTATCACTTCTATATCTTCTCTCTACAAAAGATCTCCATATAT
>MU224527.1:1109345-1127415 GCA_018584345.1 Thuja plicata | reverse complement strand
AGTCGGCTCTCTTAACCAAATATTACATAGTCGGCTCTCAATACAAAATACAATTAATAATGCAAATATCAAATACATAGTCGGCACTCTTACATAATCAAAATATAGATTATCCACAACCATAATCCAACTTATCTTGCCAGGATTCCATGTCATACTCCCCAAATCATCGCCCCCGTTCAACTGCTCTATATCACTATTCTGTTGATGTCATTTGTCTTCAATTCTCTGTAACTCTCTGTAATCATCACCAAAATCAACTTGATCTTAGATGTAGGTCATACATACCCCATATTATCTCCCTCTAAGCTCTCTCACCATAAATTATTGATCTTGATCTTTGATACCCAAAATACCTCTGTATTTATGCTTCTGTACTTAGTCGATTCCAGAATTGAATTACCAAAACTTAACTTTAAATCGGTCGATCAATATGCCAGATGTGTTTCCATAAATGACAACCAAAAAGTGATGTAACACATACAAGACTAATCACTTTCCAAATATATATATATATATATATATATATATATTTGTATGAACGTACCAAAAATGTACCCAACTCCCTTTAAGAAAATTCTATTGTACCGACGTTTCATACCCAAATACTTGTACCCATTTTTGTTCCTGACTCGACAATATAGGTAATAGGGAAGCCAAAAATAGGGGAGACCATGAAGAAGAAGCCTAACAGGCCAATCAAATTAGCCATATTCTCAAAGAATGAGGAGAATATGTAGAATCTCTCAAATGGATTCAAATCAATTACAAACTTTCTCTCAAGCATCCGCCTCAGAAGAAGCTTATGCCCACGTGCCAATCCATCGACGAAATATACTTGGCCTTGAAATATTTGATGATGAAATGATTTACCAAGCAATTTGTGATGCCCATTTCATTTTACTTATAAATATTCCACATGGTAAATTTCTATTGCTTTTTATTAACATTCGTTTATCTTATATAACTCATCCAACTTTATCATTAAACTCCAAGATGGTCGGTGTTGCTTTGAGAAGTCGTAGACTGCATACAATCTTGGAATTTCAATTAGGTATCATGGATAGGCTCCCGCCAATTCTTTACATATTAAAGTGTAAACTCTAAAACCACAAATTTTATGATCTTAACCCTAAATGTTAATATAATATCCAAAATTCAATGATCCAAACTTCAAAATTTAAATTTTACGTTATATAGACCCTAAAAAGCAGCTCAATGACAATATTAATCTCTCTCCTTTTATTTCTAGAATTGGAACCTCCCAGATTGACATCAAGAAAGATCGCACCAAACATTTCTTTATAAGATATTTTACTTGTTAATTATCTCAAGTCACTGGAGATAGCTTCACATCACTCCAATCTGCTCTAATTTTGAATGTGCCCACCTAGACATACTGTGCCCAGATAAGCGAATTACAAATCCTTTAAGACATACACAAAACCACATTAACATACAGATCACTTAGCACCATGACTTGGGAGCATCAACTATTGGGTTTGAATCTAATTCTTAAGAGTTCTTGACCTCTCAAGATAGCTCTACCTCCAATAATATCATCATTAATGTTGACCCTGTCTAGGAACAATCAATACAAACTTGAATTTCTTTGTTCAAAACTTCACAAAAAAATACAACCTTTGCACGGAAAGGAATAAAAATTTAAACAAATACTATTTCAATCCATTCCCAATCAATATTGCATATAATGAATATTTTATGAACACGAACATAGTGACTATTTCCTTATGGCAAAGAATAGACAGTTTACAAGGAATTAAAAGTTTATTGATTTAAACTTCATTACATTGCTTCCTTTGACACACAACACTCTACTAAACTCCCTAAAACTCCTCTCTTACTCTCCTTCACACTCACACTACTCAAATACCCTTCTACTAATCAGTTGATAGTTACAACTCCCTTCCAAACTGCTTGCATTCAGTTTAATGAGTGTTACATTTAGTATATTGTTGTCAAGTTGACAACATAGTTTTCAACTCAACAACTCTCCATTCCTTCATCATTGTATTTAACTCTTTCAAGGCCTTTTAGGATTCTATCATAATTTCTTTTGTGACAAGAAAAGGTGAGGAATAGTCTACGGGTCAAATTGTAGAAATTAAGGTAAAATTGTGGTTATAAGGTCTTAATAGACCATCCATGATTAAATTAGGGTCATTAGGGTGATAGTTTCAAAATTTATAAAAGTTGTCAAGTTGCAAGAAAAGTTTCAAGCAATATTTATTGCAACCAATATGTTAATAAGTGTCATATGTGTTCAATTATGTGTTCATGAGCGTTGGGAGAATTAATTTGTTTTATTAATGCCTAACATGTCTATTTTTCATGATTTGGGATCAAGCAGGCATTTAGGGAAGAAATCGTTATCCTGCCAGAAGTGAAGTTCATCATCAATGGAAACCATTTTCTAGGAGAAGGACATGGAACCAATACTAGAGGTAAGAATCCTACTACTACTATTATTTTTATTATCAAACCTAATAATCAAATTTCCATTGCTATTGAGAAAGAGAAGGATAGCCTTAGGAACTATGCAATCTTTTTGGTAGCCTAAGACATCAATAAGCTCCCGTCGAGAACTTCCTCAATAAATGAATGATAAGTTGAATCTTAACCTAGACTATACTACCTAGAGTAAATTTGTTGTAAAACTATGGAACACCCCTTCTAAACCTAAAGGGATTTGTTTCACGTAGCATTTTCTTCTACGTAGGTTTCTGCTTAAGAAACCATCTGGAGAGCCAAATGTTTGCTCTTTCTATTATGAACCTGAGTCTATCCTACATATATTTTTATTGTTGTTTTTCTATAGTCATGTGGAGCCTATTTGGACTGGAAATAAATAGTAACTTTCATATTCTAGATATCTTCTTTGGGAATCTGATGGGACTGGATATCTTCTCTGGGAATCTTATGGGAATATGATAGTTGTTTTCTTCTTGAGATAACAAGTTTTGTTTTTGTTTAGTTACAGAAGTTATAGATCTCTTTTTTTCACAGTGACTTCATGCCCAATGGATTTCCAGGTTACTGATATTTTTCACTTAGCAGGAAAGTGGCCCCCATAAGTCGCCAAAAATGTTGACCATTTTTTGTCCCCGTCATATTCTCAGATCATAATGCCATCACAGGGTTCCAGTTCGACAAACAAAAGGCTAAATCAGTCAAGATACTTCAGAACAAGAATATCGGAATAACATGCCTCATGCTACATTAATATATTCTAGAAATGATTCATCTTGGATCCAAGCCTTGATTTCAAAATGACTTGTTTGTTGTCTCTATGAAATCCCAAACAAGTTGATCAACGGGCCGAGGATATTGATTTTGGGGTAGCAGGTTTTATGTCGCTCCAACAGTTGTTTTTATAGGAGTCTTGCCAATCTCATTGTTCATTAGGGATCATAGGTGAGGAAAACATGCATCACAATGTTGTGAGCTACACAGATATTTCTCATCAGTGGAGGTTGTTTTGATGTCTAATTTCATCGGGCATCAGAAATAATCAATTAACTACGTGTTCTGATATCCTGATAAATGTCATCGGGGTAAGTCACAATGATGATTCATCTCATCAGCGATTAGAGGAAACTAAAATTCAAGGCCCGATGACGTTTTCTAACCTGATGGACTCCATCAGGGTAGGTCTTTTCGATGGGGTCTCCATGATTTAATGATGACTCAGTGATAGGAGCTATCGGCAGTGGTTTTGTTGATGGATTTTTTCTTGGAAAAAGGTTGGAAGGTATGTCAGAAGATGTCTTGCTAATGGGGTTTCATTAAAGCACACAAAAAAGGAGCGGCTTGGTTACATGTACTACCATGATGGATTTTGTCAAGGTAAGTCATGTTGATGGAGTTTTTATCGCGGTATCAGAAGGGGAGAAATCCTTCCTCTCGATGATGTGTGCTACCCTAATGGTAGGTCTTTCCAAAATCTACAAATGGAATTCCTAGGAGAAATGACATAGGCTTATGTCATACCGATTGATTTTTTCAGGGAGGCTTCCTACGATTTTTGTCGATATCATTTTTTTTCATGTGAGAGGCACGGTATTGTTCATCAATGAAATTTCTTTGGGCTTCACCGATGTTTGATGGTAGTTGATGATGGATCTTGAGCTCAGTCCAGTGGTTGTTCGTTGGGAAGCTCATGTCGAAAGAGAAGTATTAGTTTGGGAACCAAACACACAAATGTTTTTAAAATGGTTCTCAGTGACAAACACTTCCATAAATGAGGGCATTAATGCTCACATCTACTTCCATTGACCTATCTATTACTATTGACTACTTCCAATGGCACCATAACTTCCATGGGGGAAATCTGATCTTTCCAACAGTTTTACACTTCCATATGCAACATTTGAATATCTACACACCATCAAAATATTGCCTAAAGAATTTGGAGGCCATATTTATTACAAAGGTCACTTCTTATGGTTACAGGGCATTCATTTTTTACCTCTTTATATCACTTCTGGGTTTTCTAATTTCTTGCAGGTCAAATTCCTTCATATTTTTCTGGTCTCTTTTGTAACTCGACCCCACTAAGGGTTTAACCTTATGTATAATCTAGGTTATTCCTGAACCCTATAGAGGCAAAGTTTGTATATTCTATTGGGATCTCTTTTTCTGGTTTTTTAAAAGAATTCTCTTTTGTAAATACATTTTTCCTTATTTCAATAGAAATGACTGGTTTTACCTACTTTTGACCCAAACAAGCCTGTGTAGTTTTTAGGCCTTTATTATTTGGATGCATTTCATCATCTACAACACTGTATGATTGAATTAATTTCAATCAGTTAATATTGTTAAGTGAATACCTATATTCCTAACCTGGTTGTATTGATTATTAACTTTCATTCTTGAGCTAAAGCTGATAAATATAGAAATTAGTATAGTTTTGTGAGTTCTATTGAAGCCAAGAGAAGTTATTCAAAATATTAAATCAACTATTCAATTTTGTACATCACCCTTTTCCTAATCTACATTTTCCCTTTCAACAGCTCCTTCTCCCATTTCCTCAAAAAAAAAATATTAGTTTAGGTGCACCTTGATTGTAAAGGAAGTCAGTCTTCTCCTGAGATTCAATCTCATTTATAAATTCCTACATTGAGAGATTTATTCCATGTTTCACAAGGTTAATTAGGTTTCTAATACCCACCTAAGCCTGGGTGCAGACTTTTGTGATAACATGTTACTTTAATGTAAGAATGTATATGATATGTAAAGATGATATCCAAGTGTATGGAAAGAATTGATACTATGATAAATGAAATGACAACTAAAAAGATGTAATACAAGGTATGATGCATAAAAGTATGTGCAAGATGAAAAGAGGAAGGATTAAATCACCTTGAAGCTAGGAGAAGAGGATTAAACTTTAGATCTAGTCTTGACTATCGAAGAATTGTCAAAATCAAAAATGATTCTGGATCTGGCACTCTGACACTTGTAGCTTTTGACTGTGAACATTTTGGATCTGAAGGACTATGTCAAAATTTTTTTACCTTGTCAAATAAATTCAACCTTGTCCTCGAGACTCTGAATCTAATGAAATCTGTAAAGGATCCATCACTGGTTATGTAACTCCCAAAATATGGAACTGAAACTCTGAAAACTTGTTCCTACACATAAGAAGGGTAAAATAATTGTGGGAAGGGGCTTGCCTTGTTCAAGCCCCTACATAGGAATTAACCTTGAAATGAAATATAAATTGCATAAGGAAAGTAATGTAAACAAGATAAATGTTAGATATACCTTGCATGAAAAACCCTCATGGATGGATGTAGAAATCAGTAAAATCCATAAAGATGCTTGAAATGTCTATTTGGAATGTGTTGTAGAATCAATGATGCCTTCACAAATTCATGGATATACACTTTCTTATCCTAGATTGTGAAGGAGTGTATGCTTGAAATCTTGAAAGGAGAAGAGGAATGAATATGCTTGCTTTCTTGAAAATTCATCTATGTGGCCATCATGGAAGAGAAATTTATATCAATGAGAGAAGAATTCCTTTGCTTAAATGGATCTTGAAGAAATGGAGACTTGGAGATATGGAATTGGATGCTTTCCTTCAAATATTGAATCCAAATCCTCAAAATAATTGATTGCACTTGCTCTTGAAAATCACCAATAATAATGGATTGCATAAGCATGGATGTTCATGGATAATCTTAGATTATAATGGATGTCAAACTTAGAAACCTTAATGTGTTGGAATAATGGAATGGTGTGTACTGAGAGGAGAGGGGTGGATCATTACCCTTAAAACTTTTATCACTTTAACCTTTAGTAATCTTTACTTTCTTTACTGACCATATTGCTTTTCTACCTTATGCATGTAATATCAAAACATAAATGTAATTGCATGTAAAAATTCATAGAAACATTCATGAAACTTAGTTACACATGAAAAAATAATTGGTAACATAGAAAACCCTTGTTAGAAGGAAAAATTTGTGGTGGGGATGAAACCCACAAAGCTTCACTATCTGCAGAATGGAAGGTGTCAGTTAAGGATACAAGTGTGATCACTTCTGATGATCTTACCCTGTTAGGAGTAACATTTTAGACTTGTTAGGTCTACTTGGTTAAGAGATTTTAACAACACTATTAAGTGTGCACTTAGTTAAGATATTTACAATAAGACTGTTAAGTCCACCTTCTTAAAGGATTTCTTTTATTTGTTACAATTGTTAGAGAGTAGTCAAAAATACTTATGACCTGATGGTATGCTATCTTGAATTTCTTATTATAGATCCTTTAAGTTCACATAATGTATGTATCACCTATAGTGATGGATAATACCTTTGTTCTTCTCGGTAGCCTTGAATCTTAGCTCTTCATAACTGAGTTCTTTCTTTCGTGTCCTGCATGAAACTCTCTTTCTGATCCATAGATGCCTGTTGTGGCTACTATCATCATGTTCTAAATGATTATACATCTATATATACAAAGGTTTTGACCTAATTAGGTTTCACGCTTTACAAGAAAAACTCTATGATCGAAGGTTTACAACTTGAACTTGATCTCCTAGTTTACATGTTTACAATCAGTTAGACTGATTAAAACTATTACATATGATTTACTTGATCCTCAAGAAATGGTTTTATAGCTAATCATAAAGCTATTTTTGAGACTGAAGTTCTTTAGATAACGTGTATCTCAGATCCACTTTTCTCAGGAATAAAACTATATCTCGGTAGACTGGTGCTCGGTGATGTCTTTGTATACATACTACTCTCGTCTTACCCTGTAGTCTGTGCTCGATGATTTCTGTGAACTATCTTTCGGTGTTCACTGATCTCAATGATCACTGTGCTAAGATATTTTTGGTGACCAATGCACTTGTCTGATTTGGTGACCTTTGCACTTGTCTATTTTGGTGACCTATGCACTTGTCTGGATGTTGTCACTTGGTGATCATGTAACCAACAGTCCAAAAAATGTTTCCTTATATACTAATGAAAAATTATGATCATCAATCTCCCCCTTTGGCATTAGTATAAAAAACTGATATGTGCAATTAACTAATGTGTTTAGCATATACACCAAGTCTTTACCTTGTCAAATGATCCCCCCTATGTGCATGCCCTAGTAGAGTGTTTGTACATGTTTCCTCCTTTGTGTATTCCCTCTTTGGATTTTATCATGTTATCCTTCTTTGTAAGGTATATACATTTTCCCCCTTATACATATATTTCCCCCTTTTTTTGAAAATAATGACAAAGGTGTAATACTTACAGCTTGTCAAATATGTGTGCATGGGATTTTTGAATATCTGTCATATGCTTCTCCCATTTCTCCTTGAGGTGCTCGAGGGTCATGTGTGCCAAAGTGATTGTGGCATGCATGTCATATATACTCTTAGTAACTGACATTTTTGGGGTGGCAATTAATGCTTTTTCCAAAGTCGTGTGTTTCAACAACAATGTGAGATTCGGGAGTAACAGAGATTGAAGCTCGGTTACCTCATCTCTGATTTTTCTTTCAGCCTTTTGTAGCTAAATTATCAACCTTTTGGATTGTACAATCTCCTCATAATGCAATTGAAATGCATTTTCGTCGGTTGTGATACTTTGTGCACTTGCTTTAAGATCTTCATCTATTGCAGCTATCTTTTCACTATGCTTGGAAGTGAAATGCTCTAATGTGCACAACTTATGAACTAAGTTGACTACTTCTGATAGTATTGGTTCCAATATAGTAACTAGCTCAGAAATATTTACCTTGTTTTCTACCACTTCTTGGTTGATCTTCTCTGTGAGTTTGTGTTGACACTTTTCTTCTGCACGTTCTTCAATCACCTTTTCATCTTCCATATTCTGTGATGTAATGGCCTCTGTGAGAACTTCTAATTGATCAAGTATTGGTGCATTTTGATAAATTTGAGTGTCAGGTACAATCTATAATAATATTTCCTCTGTATTATTCAAGACTTGTGAATTTTTGTGCTCCTTTTTTAGCTTGTCCCACATTTCCTTCCTTTTCCGAAGTGCACCATACTTGGTCAGTGACTCAGGATCCAATGTTCTAGGATCACAATTGGGTATGTCAATGATTTCTTCAAGTGTGACCGGTGCTTTTCTTTTCTTCTTCTTCTTTAAAATAGTACTGGAAGCAGGGGTATGTAGAACTATATCAAGTTCCTTCTTTGTTTCTTTTGATTTGGGTGATTGTGTGGGAGGTGTGGTGCCTTTTGTATGTTGCTCGGTATTAACTTGTTGGTCAGGAGTAGACATCTCTACATCAACCTTATCTTTATCTGCAACTTTTTTTGCCTCTTTGATTTCCTTGGCAATGGCATCACTCGGTGCTTCCTCTCCACTTGTTTCTTTATGCTTTTCATTTGTATCTTTTTGTTCCCCATGTTCATCACCTTTTTCTTCTAGTATGTTTGCATTAGGCTTAGGTTTCTTTTCCTTCTCTTCAGTAATTATATAGATAGCTTGTATCAATAAAGGCATGTGACTTGGTACATTTACCTGTGCAACATCTGTTGTATCCTTTTCCTTTGCTTGCTCGGTGGTATCATTTACATCTTCATCATTCTTGGGATCATCATCAGAATCAATAATAGTTATATCTTTTATGGTGATCTCTATTGTATCCCTTAACAATTGCAATATTTGAGGTACATCATCCATGGCCTCACTTGCCATTGTTGTCAAATCAACTGGATTGATATCCTCGGTGTCATTGATGAAGATATTCTCTGGGCTTGGTGTGGCCTCCTTCTCTTCATAGTGAGGTGTCTCAGTAAGAGCCAGTACCTGCTTGGGGGCATTGAAGTTTTCATTCCAAATCTCATTTCTTCTTTGTCAAGGTCTTCTAATCTTCCCTCTACTACTTTGTATGCTCTCATTTTTGCTTAAAATTTCTTTGCATGCTCCTTTATTGTTGAATGAATTTATTCAACTGTTGACTTGGGTGGCATGAGTGTAACTAGGGATCTTTCCCTTATCTATTTTTTTGTGTGCAAGGCATATGTCATTAAACTCTTGTGGCATATTCTTGTTGAGTTGTATCGGTACATACTTGTATGCAATCATTGCCTTAATTATGGCTTCTTCTATCTTATTATGATCTCCGGGTGACAAGGTTAGCCATTGTCTAATCTTTCAGTGTGATATGCTCCATGTGTTGATGATTGACTCTGCAACTTCATCAACTGTGTTAGGAACTTTGAGATTTTTAGTTTGGAGTCCTTGTTCTCTCTCATCATATTCAGTGTCATCCTTGTCCTCTTTTCCTTATTTGTCTCAATGTTGATGGCCTGGTTTGAGGATTTCTTTTCTGATAAGACCTCATAGTACCTTTCTTTACCGGTGATGAGTCTTCTTATTTTTTTGTTTTGCTCCTTGTTCTTGATGCAGTTGTTACATTTGCAACCTTTTCCTTATTGGTTTTTGGTGCATTTGATTCAGTAGAACCGGAGTCAGTTATCTCTTTGCCTTCACCGATGGGTGACTTTCCCTTGGTGACATCTTGTTCTGATACTTCATCATTTACCAACAGTTTCTTCTCAAGTGTTTTCACCATCTTTGTTTTCTTTTGGTCAATTTTCTTCACTACTAAGCCAGTTTTGATTCTTGACTTGGCTTCCTCATATGTGCCAAATTTGCTCAATGATTTGTCCACTGCTTCATTTAGCAGGGCTTCAATAGAATTTTTGGCTTGATCAATGTTGATCTCATAATCTAGTGGTGGTAACCATGTTGTTCTCAGTACAGCTAGTTTGATTAGAGTGGTGTCGGTATCCACTATGAAACATATGTCATCTTTATATTGTTCCACTATTTGTGCAGGTATTCTCATTCTCTTATCCATTCTATCCTTGAAAGTGGTGAAGTATGAATCCATTATAGATGTGAAATTATCCCCTAGTGACTTAATAAATTCACTAATCTATGCGGTTATTGGTCGGGTTGTGTCCCAATTGACATTACCAACAGATAGGAAGAAATTATGAACGTAGAAGAATGTGCACATAAGGAGTGAACCAAACTTACATGAATTAGATCTGGTTGATCTAATAGTTATCATATTCTCCTCCAGTTCCTTTAATAGCAGCTTGGATAATTTTAGTTGTAGTCCCTTCTTTACAATCTTATAGGCAGTTTCAACTGCTCCACATGCTTTGTTGTTCATTCTATTCGCTTGGTATATTTTGTACCCAAGTACACATGCACCAAACTTCATCTCTAGGTCAATGATTGAATTAACTTTCAAACCTTTGTCATCCCATACTACACCAGTTAACTTTTCAATCTCGGGGAAAGAAGGATGCTTTAGGGATTTAGCCTTGTCAATTACTAGATAACCTATTACAGCGTGAATTACATCCTTTGTGATTGGTTTTGGTTCATCCAACCACATTTTTCTATCATGTACCTGGCTAAGTACAATGCATATCAACTGGGTCTTAAACTCTTTCAGGAACATTAGGGAATTGGTTAACCCTTTCACCTTAATGTGCTTGTGTTCATCTTTAAGGTTTCCATCCTAGAAAAGCTTCTGGTAAGCTTCTTCAACCTCAAGATCTTTGATCTCTACAACCTTGTAGTGGAGGTATGCACGGATATCTTCAACCAGCAAAACCCTAGGAGGTATACTTGAAAATGCTCCCCTATCGTCGAGTTGTGAAGCAACCTATGGACAAAACTTATAATTAGGATCTTCACATCTTGTGTTCTTGATCAGGTTGATCTTCTTGTTCTTGATTTTCTTTATCTTTGAGACTCGTGAGGTAGTTTCCATTTTTCATGAAGTTAGGGCTTCTCTGTATATGAACTGTGAGCTTGGTGAGTCCAGATACTCACTTGATCTTTACTTTAGATGCTAGGAATCTATTGGAGTAGCCTTTGAATCTGTTGTTAATCACTCTGCAATCTTGTCACTCTTGGTCTCTTTTATTTGTTCTACTATTTTATCTTTTTTGATTGGTGAATGACTGAGCTCTTTGTTGCCCTATTTATAGAAAATAACCTAAGTGGTGTATTTAACGCTTCAGCTACCACTCAATCGATGAAACAAAGATGCTCGGGTATCATACCAAAGAATTCATCCTCAGTGGTTATACAACACTCAGGGTAAGTGACAACTTAGTTGTACTTTTCACATGTTCACCGACGGTGCTCGGTATGTAGCAAAAAACTTGATTGTTTTTTCCATTGTTTACCGATAATGCTCGGTTCATATTGACAACTTGGTTGTTTTTCATATGTACACCGTTGATGCTTGGTGTGTATTGATCGATGAGATTGTATTCACAAAATCATAACAAGTAATACCATAGTGCATCTTCATTCATGCTATTTTGACATATTATCCATGAATATTGGAAATGATGTAAAATATAGCTTTGTAGAGTGCAGTTCCATACTTACTTGTTTTTCTTAGGTGGGGTGGTGATATCACCAGATCCATTGGATGTGGCGTCACCTACTATGGTGCTTGGTCCAGAATCATCTTTTCTTGTAGCATTCCTCCACATTTTATTTCTCCTTAACCTGATATCTTCAATAGTGTTCCCATTAGCAAAAGTGCTTGACTTTATCACTCGGTCTCTGCAGTCCTTGCTTAGGTGACCAACCTTATGACAGTGTAAGCATGCCATTCCAAAGTTAGTCCATCTTCTAGACCTTCTTATCCATTTCCTCATGCATTTTTCAGCTATGTGTCCATATCTACCACATGTTGTGCAATTTACCCATGTGTTGTAATCCCAAACATATGAGTTACCGACTCTTCTCGGTTTATAAGCATTTTCTTGTTCTTTTGGTTTCCATACTTTCTTTTTCTTTTTCCAGCATTCATGAGATGTGTGTCCATGCATTTTGCAAGTAGAACAATATTTTTCCTTGTAGGATTCCTTCTTTGGTTTTTTCACCTTAGATCTACATTCATGTACTTTGTGTCCATGCTTGTTACAGTTATAGAAATTAACTATGAATGTAGAAGTAGATTTAGGAATACCTTTAGTTTTTCTCCTGCAAACATTTGATGTGTGGCCTGTTTTTCCACAGTGATTGCATGACTGCTTCTTTGCTCTTGGATTTGTGTAGACATCTTTTTGATCAACTCAGTTTGATGATTCTCCATGCTCGGTATACCCTAGACTGGTATTGGTGTTGAGTCTTCTTTGTCCATTTAGAAAATCATCCATTCTTTTTGCACTTTCTTCAGCTTTCTTGATCATATCATTATGTTGTTGAATCCTTACTTCATGCTTCATTTTCTTATTTTATTCTCTTAGTTCACCAATAGCTTCCAATTTCCCATTAAGTTTTATGTTTACTCGGTTGGCCTCATGACTCATAAGAATTATTTGATTGGTGATCTCATGATGATGTTCAGTAAGTCTCTGTATTTTAGTTTCTCTCTCTTGCAACTTTTTAGTGATCTTCCTCCTGTCATCAATAGCTAATGTTCTCTCTTGTTCAGCTTGTCTAGCATTATTCATAACATCAATCATTCTTACCATCTATGTCTCTTGACCGATTTGCAGTACATTTACTTGTTATGTCAGATGTTGATTGATTTCATTAAGACTTGTAATGCTTCCTTCAGATGTGTCAGATGTATTGCTAGATGTAGATCCTGATGACTCAAACATATCAGGTATCTCTTCTTCATGATAGTTAGTTTCATTGTAGCGAGATGAAATAAATTTTCTTTCATCCAGTAGCTCTCACATCTTGATTCTTGTTTCTTTGTATTGCTCATAGAATATCTGTATCTGCAACTTTTGATTCTCAATATTATTATCAAGCTTATACCTTTCCATTGTATGATCTTTTATCTCAAATGATTTAAAATTTTCTAAATAAGAGATCTGGCTTTGATATCAATTGTTAGAATAATGGAATGGTGTGTACTAAGAGGGGAGGGGTGAATCAGTACCCTTAAATTTTTTATCAC
The DNA here is from genome assembly GCA_018584345.1 of Thuja plicata. Lineage (NCBI taxonomy): Eukaryota > Viridiplantae > Streptophyta > Pinopsida > Cupressales > Cupressaceae > Thuja > Thuja plicata. Next base: position 1,113,960 of record MU224527.1, on the reverse strand, counting down.
TTTAACCTTTAGTAATCTTTACTTGCATTACCGACCATATTTCTTTTCTACCTTATGCATGTAATATCATTTGAACATAAATGTAATTGCATGTAAACATTCATAGAAACATTCATGAAACTTAGCTACACATGACACAAGAATTGGTAACACAGAAAACCCCTGTTAGAAGGTAAAAATTGCAGTGGGGATGAAACCCACAAAGATTCACTATCTGCAGAATGGAAGGTGTCGATTAAGGCTACAAGTGTGATCACTTCTGATGATCTTACTCTGTTAGGAGTAAAATTTTAGACTTTTTAGGTCTACTCGATTAAGATATTTTAAAAACACTATTAAGTGTGCAATCGGTTAAGAGATTTACAATAAGACTGTTAAGTCCACCTTCTTAAAGGATTTCTTCTATTTTCTGCAATTGTTAGAGAGTAGTCAAAAATACTTATGACATGATGGTATGCAATCTTGAATTGCTAATTATAGATCCTTTAAGTTCACATAATGTATGTATCACCTATAGTGATGGATAATACCTCTATTTTTCTCAATAGCGTTGAATCTTAGTTCTTCATAACTAAATTCTTTCTTTTGTTTCCTTTTGCATGAAACTCTATGTCTGATCCATAGATGTCTGTTGTGGCTACTATCGTCATGTTCTAAATAATTATACATCTATATATACAAAAGTTTTGACCTAATTAGGTTTCACGCTTTACAAGAAAAACTCTATGGTCAAAGGTTTACAACTTGACCTTGGTCTCCAAGTTTGCATGTTAACAATCAGTTAGACTGACTAAAACTATTACATATGCTTTACTTGATCCTCAAGAAATGGTTTTATAGCTAAGCATAAAGCTATTTTTAAGACTGAAGTACTTTAGCTGATGTGTATCTCAGATCCACTTTCTTGGGAATAAAATTGTCTCTTGGTAGACTGGTGCTTGGTGATGTCTCTGTAGACATAGTTCTCTCAGTTTACTCTGTAGTCTATGCTCGGTGATGTCTATGAACTATCTATCGGTGTTCATTGATCTCGGTGATCACTGTGCTAAGATATTTTTGGTGACCATTGCACTTGTCTATTTTGGTGACCTCTACACTTGTCTATTTCATTGACCTCTGCGCTTTTCTGAATGTTGTCACAAGGTGATCATGTAACTGAAATTCCAAAAATTATTTCCTTGTATACTAATGACAAATTATTATCATCATAATTTCCTTTTATACTCATTTTGAGATTCAATATTGTCAGGTCGACCATAAATAAAGATCAGAAAGAAAAACCTCTGCATTGGGCCACTTGGATTAAATGCCCTAGGAAAAGGCTGAATTGGTTCGACCTTGTCCATGACAAGGCCGACTAAGTTCAAACTAGTCCTGACATTGTTAATTTCAAAGCAGATTCAGGTCTTGGGGAGTGTGAAAATTTTTAGGGAGAGAAAATGAAAGATGCAGGAAATCAAACATAAAGACATTCGGATCTTGAAATCACTAAAATAGGGTGCAATAGGTCCTAAAGCCATCAATAATGGGTGCTAATTTTTTAGGATGGTGCATTTATCCCCCACTTTAGTGAAAGTATGAGACAAGCTCATGCTCACGGTAAAGTAGATCAAATGCATAAGATGATCTCAATAATGTTAAGGAGACAAAGAATTATCAAGCCCCCAAGTGACTTAAGGCCTCATCATATCCAAAACTAAAGTAAGAGAGGCATCACTTGAGAGAGAGAGAGAGAGAGAATTGAATAGTCTAGAAAATTTTATTATGATAGTTCAATCCATAAATAAGGATCAGTCCTTAAAGGAGAGTACTTCCAATAATTGATCTACAAATAGAACGATCAATTCTAAGGAAAGGTAATCTTCCTTAGGTATCAAAGAAGGATGCTCAGTCAAAGGACCAAGCATGCACGGTTAGTCTAATGACCAAATGAACAATAGGGATCAGTCTAAGGATCCACTAAAAATATAACATTGAATCAGTGTGTGTGTGTGTGTGTGTGTGTCCAAAATGTGAACACCAAGCAGAGTGTATGCCCCTACGTTAAAGCCATTGTAAATGCCTTAATAGGATAAATTGCTTTAACAGAGTGTACATGCATCCAAAATAAACTTTTCCACTATGAAATGCCCCCAAGAAAGGACAAATCAAAGGAAATGAGAACATGACAAAAGAGAGCATGAGAGGGATCTACCAACTTTGGGGTCAATAGGTCATATGATAACTCATGTATATCAAAACAAACTATCACCATCCCCCAAAGGTAGTATAAATACAAGCACAATGGAAGAAAGACACGTAAGAATTACAAAGAAGAGTCTTTTTGGGCTGGCATCACGGAGACCAAAAACAATAGGTAGGTACCATTTTTCATCATCCCAGTAGACAACACAAAGTCACATTTATGATTAGTGACACATGCACAACATAACATCTAATGTCATATAGAAGGAGTGAGATACAAATAGAAGAATGTTTATGACATTGCGATTACTTTATCACCTTGCACCAATGGAGCAATAAGGTTCATTTAAAGAAATCTAAACAAAACATGAAACAAGAAACACATCATGGGGGAAGCACATCATGAAAAATAGACAAACACACAAAAAATCCACCCTACAAGAGGATCTAGTCAAGTGTATCTCCTGCCCCCTCATCTCGGTCCATAGTGTTTAGGGAAGGTGGGAAACTCGCAAGAAGAGAAACATCAAGCACAACAAATAGAACAATAGCCAGTTCCAAATAAGAACCATGCTATGAAGATAGGTCATTGTGTTCGTTACTAGGAGTGATAGATAACTGTTAAGAAATCATAGCTAGTAAGTCATGATCAATATTAATAGTCTCATACATTTCATCCGAATCAATAGCATGAATCTCATTGTTAGCATAAAGAAAACCATCATCAAGAGTACCTCCTTCATCTAGATTAATTGTAATAGAATCTAAGATACAAGTTGTATTTTCATGCTTGTTCATCTTTATTTTGTTTAAATTCACTTCCTACAATGGCTCAAGCATGGTTTGGTCAAAGGGAAGCAAAGAATGAGGTTTATTAGATAAATAAATGTTTTGAGAAGAACATTCATGGGCTCTAGCACAACGCTTGAGATGATGATCATGATCATGATATTTACATTTGGTTTTGCTACAAATTTTGGTTTGGATAGGATCAATCAACAACATGTCCTTTTCTTCTTTAGGAGGAAGAACTGAAGGAACCACACTAGGATGAGAGATAGGTTGAGAATTATGTGTATAAGCTATAGGAAGAGGAGGTATAGGTGGTATAGGAAGAAGTCCACATGCAGGACAAAGAGAAGGAACATATTTAGGTTTTCTAAGCTCACAAATCATTTGAACCTTGTAGGCTTGGCATGATTTGAAGAGATGGTCAAGATAGGTTTGATTTGGTTGAGGCATAGAAGGCCAAAATAAATCAAGATCAACTGAGTCATGATGCATAGAGGGTTGATAAAGACTATGGTCAACAGTCGTGATTTCTCCATTGTGAGGAAATTTAACATATTTATGAATAGGAGAAGCCACGACTTGCATGGAGGTAATCCAAGGAAGACCAAGTTTGAATTGAAATTGACCAAAAGTTGGAATGACATTGAAGGTAACATCTAAATTTTTACCACCAACTTCAATATGGAATGAAATGGAACCATTGGAAGGATAAAGGAAACCATTTCAATTTTGAATCATCACATCACATTTATCATAAAAAAATATTTGTAATTATTTATTATAAATATGTTCAACAATTTACATTCACCATGCAAGTGGGATCAATAAGGGCACCAAGAGTAGGAAGGCCATTAACCTTTGCGACAATATAGAGAGGACCATCAGGTGCTTTAATTGTCTCAGTGTGGTCAAAGGTAATGAAAGGCTCAAATGGATGTTTAGGCACTAATACATTTAGGGTTGATTTGCGATGGCTATGTGTCACAATTGGGACAGCCATGTGTCTCAATTGTGACAGTAATAGACGTCGCTATTTTTTAGTCACAAAATACGACGTCTTTCCTTTTTCGTCGCAATTACGACTTCAATCCGTCGCTATGTAGCCTATCAACCCCAGAATTTGGGGCATTGCCAATAGAGGAAATCCATCGTAATTCTATGTGTAAATGTCGCAATTGCGACGAACACCCAAGCAACTGCGACAGTTTTTGGGCGTCGCCAATACAGCGACCCTGCCGTAATCCTGGAGGTAAACGTCGCAATGGCGACGAACACCCAAGAAAATACGATGGTTTTTGGGCGTCACCAATACAATGATCCCATCGTAATTCTGGAGGTAAACGTCACAAAGGCGACGAACACCCAAGCAACTGCGACAGTATGTGGGTGTCGCCAATACAGCGACCCCGTCATAATTTTGGAGGTTAACATCGCAATTGCGATGGATTCAAGATAGAATTAAAAAAAAATGGTTGTGTAGCAATGATGTTGACACTTTTGGGCTTCAAATTTTTTTAGATATATCATGTCATTAAGAGCAGAAAGTTTTAGATATCAGAAATCAAACAGATTGCATTCCTATGATACAAACAGTTAAAACATCTGAATTTCTTATGATCATAAGTAGTGCCAATTTGCA
>MU224527.1:1081897-1109245 GCA_018584345.1 Thuja plicata | reverse complement strand
GTTTTCTTTTTTTTTTTTCTTATATCCCGTTAACGTCGCAATTGCGACATTGTCGAGTTATAATTGAAAAAAAAAAGCCAAAACCACATAACATTTGCCCGTCGTTGCAAATTGTTGTCGCAATTTCACCCCAAATGTATTAGTGAGGTTTGACTTGATCAACTCAATTAACAACATGATTGGCTTCATTAACTTTTTCATCATAGTCAATGCATTGGGAAGAAGAAGGTTGATCAATACTATTGGTTGAATGAGATCGAAAAGGATTAGTGTATATTTGCAAGTTTTGGTTAGGAGGTTCAATAGATTTGTTTCCTTGATCATGGTCATCATCAATAGATATAGCCTTAGAATCAATAAGATCTTGGATAACAGTTTTCAAGCGGAAACATTTTTCAGTATCATTACTAGGCTAACGATGATATTGGTAAAAAAATTTGGGATCAAAGTATTTGGATTAAGGTTTAGATGTGTCAATGGGTTTGATAGGAGGAAGTGTTAACACATTAGCATTAATTAAATTCAACATCACATTATGAAAAGATTCATAAAGTTGAGTATAATTACAAGAAGGTTTAAAAATAGATGATAAAGGAGCCACACCTTTAGATTTTGGTGTCACTTGTTCATCAACAGTGTCAAATAATTTGTTGCTTTTGATGTAGTTGTCCAGTTTCTAAAACTTGTTGAAATTAGATGTGGCATCACTCTTATCAACATGAACTTAATTCATTAGAGTGGTGCTCTCAAATTGACTCACTAGAAGTTGATAATGATGAAGTACTGCACATAATTGAGGAAAATAATAGAAATCGGAAAGAAGTATCTTATCTCTAATGTAACTTTGCAAATTAGCACTAAAAATATGTTGCACATTAATATTAGGCACACGAAAAGAAATCTGAGCATACAAATGCTTAAATTGACCAATGAAATTACTAATCTTTTCTTTAACACCTTTTTTACAATGCATTAAATTAGTTAGAGATATTTTAGGACCAATGTTGTTTTGAAATTGTTCAATGAAAGAATTAGCAATTTTTTGGAAAGAATCAATTTAATAAGGAGGCAAAGAACAATACCATTGCAAGGCTTTATCTCGTAAGGTTCTAGTAAACAAATTTTCCATAAACCTATGGTCATGAGAGAAATCACTACACAAGGTTTGGAAAGTTTTAACATAATTCACGAGATCACCCTTACCGTTATAAGTATCAAGATGAGTAATCTCAATGCATTGTGGGATAACAGTACAGATAATATCCATATACAAGGGACTAGAAATATCACAAGTGTGAGTGTTGAACTTGGATTGAGGCATGGAAACTATTTTTTGTTCCAAAGAAGACATATTTTGAGCCAATATATTAATGGTAGAATCAGTAGAAAGAATGCTAGGAGGAGAAACATGAGGAATGTTAGGAGCACTGTTGGAAATGGAAAGAATGGTTGAATATGAAAAATGAACACTATGATAAGTGGGCATGATGATGGCAATGAAACACATGGCACACTTGAAGGCGTAGAATGAGAAATAGGATTAGGAAGACTCACATGTGTAGGATTGATATTTTGAATTGGATTTGTTATGATAGGTGGAGCATAAGTGGACACACTAGGAATGGAAGAAGAGATAAGCAAAGGGGTCTAAACACTTGTAGTGGGTGGAGTAAAGCCTAAATATTGACCACAATCCATAATGGGTTTGACATTGGCCACAATAAGATGATAAATGCTACACAAGAATTTAATACCATTTTCATTATTGTGAATAAGTTTCCTTAAGCTTTGTACAACCAAAAGAGCTTCAGGATTATTATTTTCTTTACCTAGCCATTGTTCAAACTTCTCAAAGTCATGGGAAATTTTGTGGACTTGATAAGGAGGAATCCTTAATGCTTCTTCTTCATCGTGAGAATAATGAGAAGACTTATTATCCATGATAGGATTGGGATCACTAAGATGCATGTTGGTCTCATCAAGATTCATAGGAAAGGAGGGTTCAGGATCAAAGGAACCAATAAGTCTACGACTTCTTCTAACTGGAATACTATAGTTTGGACTCAAATTGATAAATCACATGCATAATGGAATGAAAGGAAAGAGGATTGCAATGCAATTTGAAAGAACAATACAATTTAACTATCAAATTTAAGTTTACTATGATGTAATATAAATGTTGACTAACAAAATGCATGCAAGGAAAGATATGATCTCACTATAATGCATATAAAAGAGATCATACAAAGATGATTTAACTACTAAATCATAAATTATAATGCTTGAAAGATTTGGGTTCACCAAAATCATGGGGGCTTCACCTAATGAACCTGAATCATAGCACATTTGTTCCTGGCATACTAAAGAATGTCCCTATTTTAAAAAAATATTGCCCCAAACTCCCATTTGTCACCCCCTCCAATACCCCCCACACATGTAATTTTCCTATATAAACCCTANCCCCCCCCCCCCCCCCCCCCCCCCCCCCCCCAAAAAAAAAAAACAAAAAAAACCCTCCCCTCTATTTAGGCAATATATTGCCTCTTTTTCCCATTTTAAACCCCATGATACAAATGCACGTGATAGTGTATTGCCCCTTCACTGAAGACCCCATGACCAAAATGTATCAAATAAAATGGTGATAAATGATATGAGGAAGATCACTCACCAAATCAAATGGATGGGGGGATACGATACATTAGGAACACCCCCAAAGAATCACCCTCAAACCCAAATTATATTAGCACATCCCAAAAGGATGCGGGGGTGCTAATGCAAGATCTAGATTTGAGGATGGAGTGTGATTTGAGGATGGGTTCCTTTAATATCAAAATTTATATGATATGTAAAGATGATATGATAATGTATGGAAATAATTGATACTATGATAAATGAAATGACAACTAACAAGATGTGATATTATATTTTATGTATAAAATTATGTGCAAGATGAAAAGAGGAAGGATGAACTCACCTTGAAGATAGGAGAAGAGGAGTAAACTTCAGGTCTAATTTTGACTGGCGCGGAACTGTCAGAATCAGAAATGATTTTGGATCTCGTACTCTGACACCTATAACTTTTAACTATGAAAATTCCAGATCCAAAGGACTATGTCTAAAAAATTTGACCTTGTCCTGGAGACTCTGAATCTGATGAAATTTGTAAAGGATCTTCCACTGGTTTCGTAACTCTTGAAATTTGGATCCTAAACTCCAAACACCATTTCCTACACACAAGAAGAAAGGGAAATAGATTTTGGGAAGTTTCTTTCCTTGGTCAAGCCCCTGTATAGGAATTAACTTTGAAATGAAATAGAAATTTCATAAGGAAAGTAATGTATAAAAGGTAAATGCTTGATTTACCTTGCATGAAAAACCCTCATGGATGGATGTATAAATCAGTCAAATCCATAAAGATGTTTGAAATGTATGTTTGGAATGTGTTGTAGAATCAAGGATTCCTTCACAAATGCATAGATATACATTTCCCAGTTCTATATCTTGAATGAGTGTATGCTTGAAATCTTGAATGGAGAAGAGGAATGTATCTTCTTGCTTTCTTGGTAATTCCTCTACTTGGCCATCATGGGAGATAAATTTGCATCAATGAGAGAATATTTCCTTTTATTAAATGGATCTTGAAGAAATGGAGACTTGGAGATCTTGAATTGGATGCTTGCCTTCAAATCTTGAATCCAAATCCTCAAAAAGATTGATTACACTTGCTCTTGAAAATCACCAATAATAATGGATTACATAAGCATGGATTTTCATGGATAATGTTGGATTGTAATGGATGTCAAAATGAGAGACCTTGGTGTCCTTTTATACTCATTTCAATATTCAATATTGTTGGGCCGACCACAAATAAAGATCAGGAAGAAAAACCTTCGCATTGGGCCTAGAGCCCTCTTGGATTCAATGCACTAGGACAGGGCCAAATTGGGTCAATCTTGTCCAGGACAAGGCCGACTTGGTTCAACCTAGTCCCGACATCGTTAATTTCAAAGCAGATGCGAGAAATCAAGCATAAAGACATTTGAATCTTGAAATCACTAAAATGGGCTCTAACATTTTCTAAATCCACCAATAATAGGTACTAATTTTTTTAGGATGGTACAGTTATTATATCTATTCTTAATACTTTTTTGTTGTTTAGTAGAGAAATCTTGACCTTTTGGATGTCATAGAAACTTGAGGGGGTTATAGATGCCTCAATTTCATATAAAGATATCACCCTTCTTCAACTATCTAAGAAAATAAGGTCCTTTAGGATATTGATAAAACTTGAGGGGGTTATGGATGTTAGGAAAATGTTGTCTTAGCCTATCATTCACTTAATGTTACTATTTATAGTAATTTTACACTTGAGCATAGATTGGTTCAAAATTTTCCTCAAAGTTATGGATTGGATAAATAAGAATGCTTATATTTTTTTGCTATATTATGGCTAAATTAGGCCATATTGGAGAAAATGATAAAGGGCCTTGAAAAATAAAAACCTTGTTGATTGTGTAAATGATTGAAATCTTTATTTTTATTTTTGTGGGCATTATATTTTTTGCAAATAAAATCATGTCCATTTGTACTCAAGTTCTCATAAATCTTGTGTTGTGTTGGATCTTGTTCATTTTGATGTATTTGGTCCTTTGGATGTTCCTTCCATTAAAAAACCTACATAGTATGTTTCATTAATTGATGATTGTATTAGGACATGGGTATATTTTCTAAAGAGTAAATCTAAAGTTTTTAGTCGGTTAAGAAGTGGTTGAGTTGGAAACTAAAAAAATAAAATAAAATGTTTGAAGACTGGTAATGGAAGTGTATTTTTCTCTAATGATTTTCTTAAATTCTTTAAAGACTATGGAATTCATAGGTACAAGACAACTTCATATTATCCATAACAGAAAGGAGTTGCAAAAAGAATGAACAAGACATTGATGGAGAGTGCTAGGATTATACTGAGTGGTGTTATTCTAAAACAAAAAATTTGGGCTGAAGCTTTTGCCACTGCTTGTTTCCTGATTAATAGGTCTCTTACATCAACTCTTTCTCATAAAACACCTATTGAGGTGTGTTTGGGTCATAAGCCTTCATTAAGACATCTTAGAATTTTTCATTGTGATCCATATTCATATGTGCCAAATGAGAAGCAAATAAAGTTAGAGAACAAAGCCATGAAATGTATCTTTATCAAATATAGGTATGGTATGAAAGATACAAGATTTAGGACCATGTTGCATAGAATTTAATACATATTAGAAGTATTTTTTTATCGAAACTAAACTTCCTTATGTGACATTGTAGCCAATACAAAATAAACAGGAAGATGCAATTCAACTTCTTTCTATTTTAGAGAAAGTTTAATCAAGAGCCTTAGATAGAAAAGAAGTTGAGGATAGATCATCTATTTCTGGTGATTTAAAAGAGAATGGAAAACTTCTAATATATCTTGTTCAAATACCTACAAGGTATATAGACAACCACGTGAAATTTATTCACCTAATTATTAGAGGTATATTTTACCTTTGAATATTATCATAGATGAACCTAGATTTGTAGAAGAGTCATTAGGTACAATAATTTTGAATACTGGACGATTGATGTGGATGAAGAAATGTCATTTTTGAAAAATAATGATACATGGGATCTTGTGTCATTTCCTAAAGGATGAAAACCTACTAGTTCCAAATGGGCGTTCAAAAAAAAAGATTGGTTTATATGGAGATATTGAGAAGTATAAAGTGAGGCTGGTTGTGAAAGGCTATGAGCTGAAGTTGAGGGTGTTGTCTATGGTAATATATTTTATCTTGTCAAAAAATAACATCTATTAGATTTTTTTCTTTCTATTGTCACTGCTTATGATTTAGAGATTGATAAAATAGATGTGAAAAATGCTTTCCTTCGTGGTGTTTTGGAGGAGGATATTTATATGACATGACCATAGCACTACATGGTAAAAAGGAAAAAGAAATTTGGTTTTTAAATTGAATTTTTTTGTATGACCACAAATATAGTCCTAGGATGTGGTACCAAAAAATTGATACATATGTGTTGAGTTCATAATTTCAGCATTCTAATTCATATTATCGTGTTTATTATAAATATGATGGTGATAATTTCCTATACATTGCATTAAATGTTGATGATGTGTTATTCATTTGTAAATGGAAAGGAATGATTCTAGAACTAAAGTCTCAACTTGCATCTAAATATGAAATGAAAGATCATGGTGCAACTAAACACATTCTTTGGATAGAAATTGGAAGAGAGAGAGTGAACAAAAATCTATGGCTAAGCCATAGTTAGTACGTGACTTTATTTTTAGAGGTTTTAATATGTAGGATTCCAAACCATAATGCATTACCTTAATGTAATTGGAATGAAGCTATCTATTTTAGATTGTCCTAAAACCCTGTCAAATGAGTAGCTCGTGTCTTGTCGGAGCATGGTTGGAATCTTGATGTATGTTATAGTCTACACAAAACAAGAAATTGCCCAAGTAATGGGAATTATTTTTAAAAAATACATCTAATCCTGGTAGAGTTCATTGGGATGCATTTAATAGATTCTTCGGGTATTTTAAGGGTACCTCTAAGTATTCTTTGTTTTATCGTGGTAACTTGGTAGGAGATGATATTTTCCTTGATATCCATGATTATGTTGTTCCATACTTGGCATATGATATGACATGGTGTAGTTTCTTTATCCATTACTTAAGTTGAGTACATGGCATTTACTCATGCTAGTAAAGAAGTCATTTGGCTTAAGAGACTGTGCTCATATATGAGAATAAAAGAAGGTGCAATGATAGTTTATTATGATAGTTAGAATGAAATTTTTCTACCTAACATTTCATTCCAAGGCCAAGCACATTGATGTTCAGTATTATATTGTTAGAGATATGGTCAAGGATGATAGGGTGAAGCTAGTTAAGGTAGAGAGTTTTTTGAAAATTATAGATTATTTAAATAAGTTACGAGTTCAAATAGTTCAAATGTTGCTCAAAGTCTATGAGGCTAATGGATTCTAGTGATTAAATTATGGTGTAGATATTATCTTTTCTCTTGCAAGGTGTTTGACAAGTGGGAGAATGTTAGAATAATGGTGTCTCAACGTTGCATTTACACAAAGGTTACTATTTATAGTAAATTTACTTTCAAGCATGGATTGGTCCAAAAATTTCCCCAAAGCTATAGATTAGCAAAATAATCATGCCAATAGTTTTTCATTACAAAATCATGTCTATATTTAAAGATATTAAAGTTTCCATTTTTTAAATTTCCAAACAAAGGTTTCAAATTTGATTTTGAAGGCCTTAGAGGCTCCATATAGCCCCAAAAGTTATCATAATTGGTGTGGTGGGTATATTTTATTAGAGAACTTCATGATTTTTTTGACACTTCAAACGGTTCATCAATGGGACTCTTGGATCAAACTTATGACCTCTAGAAGTTGGGTATCTTGCAATGGGAAATATAAAAATGTGGTGTACATATAAATGAGTTGTAAAAGGGAGTTACATGTGATGCTGTGTGCTTTGACACATCATAGGACATCTTGGGTTGGATATGTTGGGCACCAATTTTGGATAGTTTTAACTCACGGTTTTTAATATTGTTTGATGGCTTCATATATTATATCTCTTATATATTAGGTGTGTGATATGGAGGTTGTATGTAAGAGTATTCTAGTTTTTGAGTTACCTTTGGATCTTTGGTTGGTGATACACCTGTGAGAAGCTTGTTTAACAAGTATAATATATTTTATTTTTGATTTCTTAATAATATATCAAGGGTGGCTTGTGGAATGGAGTTCTCTCTTGAAAGGGTTTTCTCCACATAAATCACTATGTTGTAGTATGCATGTTATTTATGCTAATTTTCTATAATTGTTGTAAAGATCTAAGAAAATTTGCATGACCTCCTCTCAAGGTTGGTGTAGGAATTTTTTTTGTTGCCTTAACTTCCTTTCAATGTGGGCTTCAATCACATGCAAATAATTTACCTTTACAAGTAATGCAAGGAATTAGGGTTCTTATAGATCTTATGAAGACTTGAATAGGCCTCTAAATGTATCCATCATCACTTGGAGAGTGTGCATAAATCACCCATTTTTTGATAATGCAAAGAAACGAGGATTTTTTGGACTTACTAGGGCACCCGAGAATCTTGGACATCATGAAAGACTTATATATCTGATTAGCGGCCAAAGTTTTACATTTGCATAACTTGCTCAATTTTTATCAAAACTTTTCCAAAGCTGAATTTCTTTCAAAACTATATCAAATTTGAACTTTTACCACTCATTTGGTCCTTCTTCAAGATGAATTCATTATTAGGCAATGAACCAACTAGTATTATCTAAAAATGGATCATCAACTAATGCAACAAAAAATGGAAAGAAATTCAAACAACGTAATAGACAAATATTCTTTTGGTTGATGAAGGATTTTTTGTGAACCTCCATGATCCTACATCATAATTATTAGATATAGTCTTGTGATGGCTACCAAAGGGGATGTTGGTCCCAACACAAGAACAAGAAGTATAAAAAAAAATATGTTGAGGTTGACATGAAATAATATCAAGTACATCAAGAACTTCAAGAAAGCTTATTTTAGGCTAAAATAGAAGTCACTAACACCCTTAAGAGAATGTAACTTTTTCTCTATTGTATTTTCTTTCTATCTTGTTATATATTATTTTAAGTTTATGTTTTTTTTTGTGTTTTTGCTTACATTTTGATTTCTATAAAGATTTACTACATTTGGTCGGGAAAATATCATGGCTTGAAAATCTACTTGATAAAGATCAATAGATTATCACTTTTCAAAAAAAATTCATATCATTGTAGCTCAATTGTATTCAATATATTCTAGATCAAATACAAGTATCCTAGAATAAATTGTGCAATTAAGAAATATAATACAATGAAACTAGTTGCTATTAACTTTTTGGTGTGTAATCAAACCATAAATATATCATATGAAAAGGCCAAACTTAGGTTGTAGAAAAATTGACTAACCTTACAATAATTAGAGTAGATATTCTTTTTACAATAGGTATTACATCTAGATTTATGGAATAGATGACATTAACCTTGCATTTCTATGTCATTCTCATGTGTCTCCACATTCTTTGGAAAGCGTTCTAAGGAATGTGATAAAAAAAATTAATATTTATTTCTATAATAAATTGTAATTACATTTCAAAGAGGTGAAAACATGTCATTTATTGTTACAAAGGACAATGTGACAAGATTCTTCTTAGACACCCTCTTTGGTAATGTGTACAAGATCATGAGTTGGGTGCCCAAGTTTGGAAGATGAAAGGTTGTCCATTATGTTGGAGCCATATAAAGAATATTATTTTATTTATATGTCTATTGGTTTTCCATTATCCTAGGCATGGGTTTGCAAGTGGTTCCTTCATCTTATTTTAGGTTACCTTTACAATTTTCCCTCCTACAATGTACTGTCAATTAGAGCCATGAGATAGTATTTTTATGATGAATATTTTACAAGAGAGAATAGAAATGAAGTGTGCTATTGTATATCTCTTGGTTGAATATTAATGAAATTTTTTCCCTCTTTTTCAAATGGATTTTTATTCTGAAATGACTTCATGTATATCTAGTGTCTCATGTGGTTTTTTATTTTTATATTATCGTTGGGTGTGCAACATGTATAATCTCATAGGGTAGTCTAATTTTTAGATTTATAAACACATAACCATAAGTTGTTATCATAATTTAGTTTCACCTTATTATCAGTATAGATAGATAATAAATGCTATATGATATTATACAATTAAAAAATGTTGTGTTAAGGTAATGGTTCTTATTTTTATTGCACCAAGAATACATTTATTTAATTATTATGTTAATGAATATGTTGTTATCCTATCAATAAATAATCTACTTAAGTTGTATCTTCAAAATATGGTGTAGGTTTTATCACATGAATGGATTAATACTTAATATGACAACCTTAATGATTCTTTAATCTTTAGAGTCATAATAAAAGATAGATGTAAATGAATCAGTGTGGCTTAGGATATTATTAGGGTTTCATTCATGTACTTGTAAAAGTTCCATTTTATTTAATGATGATTAAAGCTAGTTAATCTTACCAAATACTCTTATTTATCAAATAAAAGTACATTAAATTTCATGGACTCTTTATAAATTTTCCCATCATTAGACCACTCTTTGATTCTAATAAGATTGATTACCAAGTAGTCGATGTATTATGATCAAGAAACACTAAACTAGAATCCCAGCAATCGCATATCAAACCTCCATATACTACCATATTATTTAAATACAAGATCAATGTTTATCCTTAATGAGTTTACATTGAAGGTAAGTGTACATGACAATGACAACTTCTAATTGCTAAAATTTAGATGTAAGATCTAAAAGGCATAAATTAGACCTCTTGGCATTATACACATTTTAATTTTATAAGTTCATTCAACCTATTATAATTCTTCTACTTGTAAAATCATTGTATCATATAAGACCTATGAGCACTTTGTAATTAGTCAAGTTGGAGAAGGCTAGTTTGAGAAGTCTCATGCTCCAATTGTATTTTTATGAAACTCCATTAAAAGCATCATTCTTTAAAATATAAGGATTACAAGTTATGATAATATATGGCTATCACGTAGTCTAGAATGCATGATCCTCATCTTGGAATATATGTACATTCATTTATTTATCTTTTTTCAAAGTAGACCTACACTATTGGGGTACCTTATTTTTTCTTTTATAAAAACTAACAAGTTGTTTTCCCTAATAACATTAAGGGGGAAATTAGAACATAACATTATTAGGGATCAATGTTCACAAATACTAATATAAAATTATGATTTTATTCTCTATAAATCATTAATAATCTAATAACTATTAAATTATTATTTATTTATAAATGGTATTTTTGAATATATGCAACTGATAATATTTCATGTATTTTTCCACCCCTTCTTGTATATTTAAATAACTTCTCTCTCATTGAGAATGAATTGAATTTGGATATTTAAAGTGAATTCTATGACTATGAATAAGAGGTGTCATTAGCCATGCGGAAGTGATGAGAAGTGATTAACCTTGATTGTATCTATAACTTTATAGAAAATTTTGTGTTTTCGATCATAATAAAGTTTTCTCATATTTTTACCCAAAAGGGTTTTCCCCATGTATATATTGTATAATGTGTTAAATATAAGCATATAGTAATTCTCATTTCATTTATTTTATATTTTATTTACGATGATTGGTAACCTAAGATCTTCTAATTTTTGACAAACATTTGCTTCCTCAAGTGGAAACTTGATAGCATAACCAAGGAAAAGATAATGTGTGTCACCTCCATTTGAAGTCCTTAGTATATAAGATTGTGGAGACCTAGAAATTCACCAAAAAGTAATATTGTGGGTCCAAAAAAGGTCTCAAAATACCATGATATGAGTTTGCATTACCTATTGAAGAGAGCATCTTCCAAAATAGAATGTAACTCTCCACACAAGTATCTTTGAATTTTATTATGCAAGATGGCATATGTAACTTGCAAGAACTCCTCCATGAAGCACTAATTACATGTCATGCCTCACTAATAATAGAAATTTCTCTTATAAGTTTACTATGTAATTTCCTTATCAATGTCATTAAAGTCATAATATATTTTACACAACTATTCTTGTCATTGATTCTCTAACAAGATATTCTTTCACACACATATTTATATACATGATACCAATAATTAAAAATGGAATAATGGCTAAGGCATAGTGGGATGTCTCAATTCATTAGAACACATAAATATAAATAATTAAATAAGTTGAACATTAAGACTTGAAAAGTGTATGAAACACCTAATGCACTACTAAATATGAAATTGTTGTGGCTCATTGGAAAATCAATACCAAATAAGTTAAATTGAAACTTTCATATTTTCATTTCCAAGATGGAAAATCTCAAAGAATAAACACTTTCAAACCTATGTATTGATATAATAAAATTCACAAAAACATCTCCATTTTTTCTTGATTAAATGGTAAAGGCAAATTTTCAAAAGGGACCAAACATTTTTATAAAGAATAAAATAGATATAGCATTGAAGCATTAAACATTACAATGAACCTATGACATGGAGCAAGAAGACTAGGTTTTTTAAAGAACCTCAAACAATAATAACAACATTTTCATAACTCACAAAAATAAATTGAACCATGAAATTTGTGACATATTATCCAAAAAAAACTATAAGATACCTTAAACTTATAGAGCTCTTGAGATTCATGAATACATACTACTAGTAGTCTTGGATACCATATTGATAAATAAAATTTAATTTTTAGTTGTTAATCTTAACTTAGAATATTTTAAATCTGTTCATGAAAGCCTCTTGCTAGTTTATGTTCTTGGACTTGAATCCTCATTTTGTCTCTTTTCCTTGGATGGAAAGGGAGAGCGCAAAGGAGGCTAAACTTCTTGGGAAGGGGAGGGATGTTGTAAGAAACTACTATTCCCTCCCTCTGCTAGCCACCTTCACCATTATAAAATTGAAACAATACCCTCTAGTTTAGGTAATTGGAACTTTCCACTTTATCCTTCTCCAAGGAAAATACATTTGTGTTTACCTTAGGAAAATATGGTGCATATTTATCCTTTCTCCATGTATTTTTTCTCATGTGTATTGAGCTCCAAAGAAATCATAGAGTAGCTAGACTTGTACTACTTTCAACAAGCAATCAAGGTATCCTCATAATCAATACATTACATTTAAAGAGAATTTTGGAGAATAAAGTGATGAAAGTAATAAGCTCCTTTTCCATATTTGCATTCACATATAATGTAGCAATAAATAGTCATATTCAATATTTTATCACTATACCAAATGTATAAAGTTTGTGAAAAGACTTGCAAACCCATCATTGATCTCACCCTCCTAGTAATTGAATGGTAGACTTAGAAGCCTAACCCAAATTGGGATCCAATTGGCGTAATCCGTTTTTAGGATAAAAATAATTTCCATTTTCTAAGTAATAACCGTGTTTTACAATTAAACCAAGGATTTTCTAGGAGATTCATAATGTATTCCTTATAGTTCACAAAGGGAAGACAATCCCTACTCATAGTTATGAGCTTAACTATTGGCCACATGCTTTTCCATTTCCTTCACGCAAATATTCTAACCAAATGAATGTTTGGTCTAGCTCCTATAAACTTCTCAATAAGAGCATTGACAACCATAGAGGATGATCTTTCAACAATCAAATTAAGAACCTTAAGATGAATTCCCTTGTCATCCATATCTATTTCTAGATAGAAAGAAAAATCAAATTTATGGTTTTCAACTTACCTTTCATCAAATATACCTAGGATCTCTAACAAACCATATTTCTTGAAGGCTACAACCTCTCATCAATAGCATTAATATGAGACCCTAAATAATTACTACTACCTAAACACTTGATTATCTTTAACATTTAAGAGCCTTTACCTCTAACATTTGATTATCTCTATGTTTGGAGGAATGAACAACAAGGGTCTCTATGAAACAACCTTGAGTAGAATACATCCTAGAAACCCCAAAATCAATTGTCTTCTTCAACAACAAACCTAAAATATCAGTGATGCATCCATTGGTCCAAATATAGGTCCTAGGAGTCGCATAATTCTTCAAATGAAATTTCTAAGGAATAACCCCTAGAAGGGTCTTCATGAAGACCCACAAAGTCAACAAGTGTAAGGCTATCCTTTCAAGAAATATTTCCCAAGGAGAGGATAAAACTTAGCTATAAATATTTGTTCGTATAAACCTCCATATAAGCCTTGGGTCATTCTCAACTAAAAAATGTGAGCTAATAGCATGAGTATCAGTTGAGAGAATCCCCATAAAATTTTCTCATCACTTTAATACTCGAGGTGAACCTTAACTTTCTCCAAACATTTTTCATCAACAACACTATCTAAGTAATATCAAAGAGCCTTTCTTCTCCTCATTTCTACCCTCTAGGATATATTGATTCAAGAGCCCCACTTTCAATTTCCTATATCATTTTCTAAGATATTTATTCACAAATCATTCCCAAAGCTGTAACAAATAGATGTTGATCTATTATTTTTGAAATAATTTTTAATGTGCAAAAATATTCTTTTTAAAAAATAATCAAGTAGCATGATGTTTTTATCACCCACGAGTTAGGATTTTCTCTATTGAGTGATGGAAATGTTTTATTTTGTTGAAGATTGGAGATAACCTTTAACCTCCTTATATAAATCTCCCTACTTGATTTGAACAATGGGGGTTCAAGAAGCTTCTTTACAAAAATTAGCATTCTCCCACTGATAATTTCTTATCCCCCATTATGGCTAAATCTATGAGTAGGGACTTGAAGCATCTCCAATCGATAAAATAGATCCTTGATCTCCTAATAAATCGTAAATATTATCTAGTCACTGACTCTAGATTTGGAAATGATATCCTCTTAACTATCGACACAAATCTAAATTCTTCAATCTCCTTAGTATTTATCTAATGTCAATTGATCAACTAAACATATTATTTATTATATAGGATATAAGTTTAAAAATCACTAAACATCATTATGAGGAGTATTTTGGTATAGACATTTGATTGTGAGTTATCTACACTATTTTACCAAGTAAAACTAAAAATATTGTTAGGAATGTAGGGTATTGTGGGTTCATCAATTTTGAATTTTATTTTTTAGTTTAAGATAAAGGGGTTAAAGATTTATATAATGTGCCTCTAAAATTTATGTACTTTTTGAAATTTTATACAATTTGAGTAAAACAATCAAAATTTCCTCATAATTTTTATGATTCTTCCATGTAATTTATATATTTTTAAATAAAAAATAATATATTGATTTCTATGCATTCTTTGAATTTATGTGAGAAACAATATTAATTAATATCCTCTACATTTAAAAATTAGTTATGTTTATGCAATGTTCCTTATTTTTAGTTAAAATTCTCTTTATTTAAAGCTAGTATTATATATATTTATTAAACTTATTTTCATCATCAAAAGATCTTTGATCTATTAGTGAATTTGAATGGTTTTGAATGAATAAAGAATCGTATCTTGTTTCTTACTCTATGATAAAAGAGTTCTTTATTAACATTAAAAATTTATATATTTATTCAATAAAAATTAAAAATTAAAAAATTGTGTGTATATTTAATTAAGAATGAAAAATAGAAAATAAAAAATAATTTTTATTTTAAGTGTCAGATTAGAAGATGCCAAATCAGATCAAATGAATCCAACTAAACTAGATTAATATTTTTCTACTTTGGAGGTTCCAAAGGACCTTCAAATAGCGTACATGAGTTGTATGTCACATAAAAAACTCACAATCTCCAATAAATAGGATGACGTTATTTGGTACGGGGGTAAAGTGGGACAATACACAATGAAACAAGGTTATCAAATTCTTGACAAATCGTTTGACAATGAGGAATGACCAAACAACATCTGCTAGAATAACAATGCGCTCCCCAAAGTGGGATTGTTTACATGGCTTGCAATGAAAGGACGGATTCTAGTTGGGGGAAAGACTCAAAAAATTCAATTCAATGGTCCTTTCAAATGACCACTTTGAAAGAATGAGTTAGAAGATGTGGATCATCCGTTGCTAAGATGTACTTTCTCACAACCGTGATAGGAAATTTTAATGATTAAACTCAATTGGCTCACTCCATTGCTTGCCAAGCTTGCAAACCTGATCATATCTTGGAGAAGCAATGTTCGGAGATTGGTTTATTCAAGTATTTGGTTTGTTGCTTCTACAACATTATTATGGTAAATTTGGAAAGAACGAGATAGGCGCATCTTTCAAGACAAAGAGGAGAATATAGTAAGATTTATGGACCGTGTAGAACGAGCAATTTCTGAGATAGTCACTTTAAAAAAAATTCATCATAACTTTTAGAAATTCTCATTCACAATGGAAGACAAAAGGATCCAAGCCAATTGGTCATTCATGAAATTTAGGCCCACTAAGGGGTCAGTGAGGGTTGATCCTTGTAATAATTTGGACGAGCATAAAGGTAGATGGGAGGCTCCTAAAGAGGGATAGATCAAACTAAATTTTGATGGAGCATCAAGAGGGAATCTGGGATCTTCTGGGGAAAGTGCAAAGAAAATAATAGAAGGCACTAATAATGAGGCAAAAATTCAAGCGCTGTTTCTTGCTATAGATATGACAATAAAATTAAAAGTAAAAAAAACTACACCTTGAAGGCGACTCAGAAATTATTATCAGAGAAATGATTCAAGGAGGGGCATCAAATTGGAGACTTGATAGAGACATTGAGATAGCATGTGAGAAATTACAATCTTTTGAAGATTATGCATATTCCCATGTTCAAAGGGAAGGGAATAAAATTGTTGATAAACTAGCTAATTTAGGCATAGATATGGAACTCCAAATTGGATCTGAATGGTGGGAGGAATATACCTCCCTACCATTTTCAAATATTGAGTAGACATTCAAATTTGAGGTCTTCTCAATGGACAAAAGGTACGTTATTGAAAGTGCAGTAGCTAATTTAGGCATAGATATAGTATATTTGGTGTATGGCACTTTACTAGAGATTGTTTTTATGTAGACCATATAGGGTCATTTTGTTTTCAGTATATTTTAGGTTGGGGAGGTTTGCTATATTGGATGACATTTTTAGTGTCATCTCGATATATTTTATGTAATCTTTAATTATTATTATTAATATAAAATATACATAAATTTAACTCATGAAAAAAAATCTACTAACAATGTTTTTTTATTTTTTTATTTTTGGATTGTTTGCAAGTAAACAATATTGAATATCTAGATTGAATCATAAATATCTAATATGGGATTGGGCTAGAAAAGGGCTCCTACAATGGAATGAATTTTAAATTTAATTCTCAACACTCTCTAACGGCAAGTATTTTGAAAAAAAAAACATCAAGTGGGAAGATTCAAAAATAATGACATGAGGAAAAAATTTATGAAAGTGATGGAAATGGAAAAGCAGAATCGAAATCGCAAAATAAAGCAATCTTTTTGCCCTAAATTTGTGCATACTCTTCTCAGCGGTATCTCACCTAATGTCTTGCAGCAGAATCATGGGTTATCAAACTCTCTTAAGCAAACTAATGAGTCCCTGGCTGGGCGATTCCAATGGGAAAATCACATATGGTACCCACACATGTTTGTATTGGAAGACCATCTAGTGAATCTCTCCGTGAATATTACTACAGTAAATGATCTAAACGCATAATTTTTTATCTTTGATAGAACTAGGTATGCAATCCAGGCAAAACCCTACCAAAATAGGAATTCACCGAACCCTAATATCAGATACATTCATCTAAATAATCAAACCCTAAAACATACCCCAACTAGAATTCCTTCTAGGACATCACCACGAAGAAATATAGTAACTGAGAATGATTGGCGTACTGCTCATAAACAAAATGCACAGAGATTTAAGCACTATAAAAATAGAAGTAATAGTCAAAGTAAAAAACCGCAAAAAATTAATTTTGAGATATCCACCTTTAATCGATTCAGACATCTTCAGATAGGAAATAGCATAGAGAAAGTGAGAGCAGAGACCTACACTCCACCACATAGACAGAACCCAACAGACACATTAAAATCTAAAAAACATTATATGGAAATAAATCTCTCTAATAGGGTATACTCTCCGCCGCACCGAAGATCCACAAAATTAATTAACCCTAATAGCTATACGGAAGAGCTAACCATCAAAGGTAATATTACTTTCACAAATGGTTTGAAGAATCATAGTGCAACTTCATGGATTTACGGGAAATGGTATGGTCATGAGCCAAAAGATAACGACATAAGAGTATAGTTGAACCAAACCCTCGGGGTACAGGTAAGTATGACTTCTCTAAATAATAATTTATTTTTCTGGAATGCAAGGATGTATCTATTAAGGCTAGATTTTTATCTATTGAACATATGTATTATTTAGGGAACGCAGTTAAATTTATAGAATGGAAGCCAAATTTTAAATGTAGCATGTTTGATAGCATCTCTGTACCTAAATGGATAAAAATCTCGAATATGTTGGTGGAACTTATAGATAGTAAAATTATTTCACTAATTGGAGGAATTCTAGGAAGAATGGTAGGTTTAGAACTTAATCTTCTCAATTCATCAGATGTTAAAATGCTGATACAAATGGATGTTAGGGATGCCTTTCCTCGCAACATCAAATTTGAAGCAAACCAAACCAAATAACATATCAGTTTAGACTAGAAAACTTCTATGGAAATATTTTCCATAAAATTTGGCTCAATCCTCACAGTGATATAAAGAATAATATAATAAATTATACTACAAACCTTAAGAATTTTTTTAAAAGGGATATTGATATTGTCACATCTCCAAATGATTCCCTCATTGAAGAAGGGGAAGTATGTATGTATCCCATATTTCCACAATCTGTGGATATCACTCCTGGAGTAACCTTTCTCGATTGTGGTGGTTTTGCAATTAATAATGTATCATATTGCGACAAGAAAATAAAGGAAATTTGGATTCAAGATGAGTTTAGATGTGAGACCTTACATAATATGAATGTGAATCATGAAGAAATTTTTTTAGAAAGCAATCCAAGAATAAAACAGAAAATAATGGAATCATGACAGAACTATGTAAAAACACAGAAGTCTTGATAGATAATAAATATATAAGCAAGAAGAACTGGAACTTTGGAAAAATTGTTAAAAGCCCAATAATTAAAAAAAAAAACCTCAGGCCAAGAAACAAGGTATGCCAGATTTCTGAGTTATGAGGAATTATAAGGATCCAATACTTATCAATGAAGATTTGATTGATTCGTCTGATAAAGAAACTAGTGATATAGAGGAAAAAAATTACAAGGATAAAAAAATAATGGAACTTGATAAAAACATAACAGTAGAAGATATTCTCCAATACCAAAATGATGAGAAAGTGATAACATCGAGCGAGAGAGAAATAGGCAAGATTGCTCTCCTAAATAATGACCAATATGAAATAGAATGTGAATGTAACCAAAATAGGTATCTTAAACCTAAACCATTACAATTTATCCCTAAACAGGTAGAGGATGATGTTGGAGTAAGTAATCAAGAAGAACAGGGAATCCCTAATATAGACAGTAGATTTAAGGAAGATCTAGATGAGAGTGAAATAGGAGAAATTAATGATTTCTTAGGACTTAACGATGATTATGAGGATATGCTCATTCTCAGAGTTATTGAATCAATGAGTGAAGGAAACCTTGACATGGAATCTAATTTGATTGATGAATCCGAGGGCAGTAAGGATAGGAAACTAGGCATAGCTCTCTCCTCTGTCGGTAAGGAGAATTCAGATTATCCAAAACAGACAATTAAAAGAGGGAGGAAATCCCTTAAATAATTAAGACAAAAGGATGGATCAGCTTTAGGACAAGTCAAAATCATATCTATTCTGAATGCGGGGAAGGGGAAGGACCTTCCCAAGGCACCATGAAAATAATTTCATGGAATGTTAGGGGTTTAAATGCCCCAAACAAACAACACCTTCTTAAGAGAAGCCTAACTTCTCTAGAGGCACATCTTTATTTAATACAAGAATCTAAACTATGAATAGAAGGGTACACTAATCTAAGTCAAAAATTAGGAATATGGGAAGTTAAAGGAGTGGATTCAGTAGGTGGATATGGAGGACTTTTCTTTATTTGGAATCTGAGGTTTATCTCACCCACTTTCTTGGCCTCTAACTCTCGATGGATTGACGCTAAGATTAAGGACTTTAGCAGTAGTTTAGAATTTATTATTATCAATATATATGGACCAAAGTTCATTCATGAGAAAAGACTAGTATGGAAGGCAATTGAAACTTTCATTCAAAATTACCCAAATATGAATTTTTTTTAGGAGGGGACTTTAACTCTATCTTAAACGTAAGAGAGAAATCGGGGGGTTCCAAGGGTATTACTCAAACAATGATAGAATTTAAAGAGTGGATACAAATGATCAATGGAATGGACATTCGCTTAGATAATGGCACATATACTTGATCAAATAGGAGAATAAGCTCTCAACTAATCACTGAGAAACTAGACAGATTTCTTCATATTAGGGACCTAACAAAATTAAAGGTAAATCTTAAAGCTAATATTATTGCACATTCAGGATCAGATCATTATCCAATTAAATTAGACTTAGAGGAAGATTCAGCACCTAAAAAGAATCCATTCAAATTTGAAAAAATGTGGCTTAAAGATGAAGAGTGTATGCTTAAAATAGAAGAATGGTGGAAGGAAAAAATCTTTAAGGGATATAAAACCTTTATTTTAAATGCAAAACTCAAACATCTAAAACATAGATTAATAGAATGGAACAAAGCTCATTTTGGAAATATATTTGAACAAAAGGAAGGAATAGAGAAAGACATAAAAGAATTAAATGAGGTTATCCTTAGAGATGGGATGAATATAGAAACATATAATGAGAGAGAAAAAAAATTAAGTAGTTATGAGGGTATATTGACAAAAGAGGAATCATACTGGAAACAAAGATCTAGAGAAGTATGGTTAACCGAAGGAGACAAAAATACAAAATTCTTTCATAACAGCTCTAAAGCCAAATGAAACTTTAAAAAGATCACAAGCATTAAAAAAGATGATGGGTCCACACTCGAAAATCTAGAAATCATTGTAGAAGGAGCAATTAAATACTTTGAAGGAATGTTGAATAATTTGGAAGGATCAAACAGAATGGCCCAAACTAAGATTCTAAAAAATATTCCCAGTATTATTACTAAGGAACATAACAAAATACTAACGCTAAATTCACCAAAGATGAAGTGGAAAATGCATTGAAACATCTTCATCCTGACAAATACCCTAGGCCTGATGGGTTTCCAAATTTTTTTTATCAACGATGTTGGAACTTTATAGGGGATGAAGTTGTCTCAGCATTAGAGGGTATGAGAAAATCAAGTAGGATACTCCAAGAGATAAATAATACCTTTATAGCATTAATACCAAAAAAAATCAATCCGGGAAGTTTGGATGATTACAGACCTATATCACTATGCAATACACTACATAAACTATTAGCTAAAACTTTTGAAAATAGGCTTAAATTGTTCATGTCGATGCTCATTTCGGAAGAACAATCAGGGTTTATTCTTGGTAGGTCCATACTAGATGGGGTGATTATATCTCAAGAAGTCATACATACCATCCAACATAACCATAACCCTAGCATGCTTATAAAACTTGATATCAAAAAAGCCTATGATAAGGTAGATTGGAGATTTTTGTGCAAATGTCTAGAATCCTTTGGTTTTTCTAGGCAATGGATAAAGTTAATAGTTGAATGCATTTCAGGGCCAAAAATGTCTATTATGGTGAATGGTAACCCTACTGGTTTTTTTAATATTACATAGGGTATCGGACAAGGTGATCCCCTATCCCCCTTTCTCTTCGTCATTATGGCAGAAGCCCTAGGCAGAACACTAACCAAAGCAAAGAATGAGAACTTGGTATGTGGTATCAAGGTAACTAAGGAAATGGAGGCATGCACTCATCAACAATTTTTTGATGACAACCTCCTCTTTGGTCAGGCTAATGTTATGGAAGCTAAGGCAATTAGGAATATACTAAATTTGTATTCAACTACCTCTAGACAGCAAATAAATAAAGAGAAATCTGAAATCTATTTTTTAAACACTTCTAGAGATGACCAACAAAGAATATGTAGGCTTCTAGAATATAAAATAGGATAATTTCCATGCAAATACGTGGGGCTTCCCCTAGATAAGGGCAACAGATCAACAAACTTATGGAGTAAGGTGTTAGAGAATATTGATAAAAAAAGCTGAAACATGGAAAGGGAAATGGTTATCAAGCGCCAAAAAAACTACTATGATCAAATCTGTTCTCTTAGCTATTCCTATTTATCAGATGATGTGTCTAAGTATGCCGAGAGGAATAGAAAAGGAAATCAATAAAAAATTAAAAAACTTTTTCTGGCAAGGATCTAATGACAAAAAGAGATTAGCTTTAATTGCGTGGGATAAGATATGTAAACCACTAGAGGAAGGAGGGTTGAATGTAAAGAATATCAAACAACAAAACATGGCTTTAGGAGCTAAATTAGTTTGGAAAATGTACAGAGATTCGGAGGCCAAGTGGGTTAAAATCCTTAGATTCAAATACTTAGATGGAAGGGACCCTTTGAGTATTTTCAGGCACTACTCTCCTCCCAGAGGATCAAGGATTTGGAATTTCATATTGGAATGTTGGAATGTCATTACATATAATATTACTTGGGATATTGGGAATGGTAGCAGGGGCCTTATTTTGAGAGGATTCGTGGAATGCATGTCCACCTCTTAGTACTACTCTTAATAATGATCTAGAAATTGAGTTGGTTAAACATGAGAGGGGTGTATATGTGAAGGATTATAAGAGATAGATGATAATAACCCAGCCTTGGGTTGGAAGTGGAAATCCTTCAACGACCTTGGAATATCTGAAACTTTTAAGAATAAAGTTGAACAAACTATTAAGAATGGGAAATTAAATCCATCAAAGGATCCAGATAGGATAGTATGGGCTAAATCCAAAAATGGGGAATATAGCACAAAATGTGGTTATAACTCTTTGCATAAATTATAACAAACCCAAACAACCCTACCTATTGATTTATGCTGCAGCAAACAGTGCTTGCCCAAGGCTGGAATGTTTACTTGGGCTGCAGTTCAACACAGGATTTTGACAGCAGAATGATTTCAAAAAATAGGGTATAATGGACCATCAAGGTGTGTTTTTTTGTGAGAAAGAGTGTGA
Organism: Thuja plicata; assembly: GCA_018584345.1. Classification (NCBI taxonomy): domain Eukaryota; kingdom Viridiplantae; phylum Streptophyta; class Pinopsida; order Cupressales; family Cupressaceae; genus Thuja; species Thuja plicata. Next base: position 1,086,361 of record MU224527.1, on the reverse strand, counting down.
GTCTATAGATCATATCTTACCAATTTTGATTACTCATACAAGTGTTGGACATGGTTGGCTAATAAGTTAAGGTGGAAAACTGCATTCCCTCACAAGCTAGTGGATATTCTCACATCATGGCCAAGAAGAATGGACTCTGATTTGTATGGAAAGATATGGAATATAGAGCCTTCCATAATGATATGGGAATTATGGAAGGAGAGGAATAGAAGGATATTTAAAGATTAAAAAATAGACATAGACCAACTGTTAAATAAAATTGAAGCAAGTATAGTAAAGGTAGTGAAAAATCGCAATATGAATGGTAGGAGAGATATGGTTTTTTCACACTATGATGAGAAAATTAGTAAACTATGGTATGGATTAAAGATTCCTCCCTTTATAGGCCAAAATAATGTGGATAAGGAAGCTTTGAGGTGCAACTACACATGGAGACCACCCACAGATGGATGGTTCAAATTAAACTTTGATGGGGCCTCTAAACGTAACCCAGGTAGAGCAGGAGAGGGATGTTGCATTCATGACAAGTCTGGGAAATTGATTGCCTCCAAATCAGTGTTCTTAGGATTGGCGACCAACAATGAGGCTGAAGGTAGTGCCTTAATAGAAGGATTATTGATGTGTAAGAGTCTGAATCTAGATAAAATATAGATAGAAGGAGACTCATCATTGATTATTAATACCATCAGAGTATGTAGTACACAAAAATGGAAACTTAATGGGTCGATTAAGAGGGATTTAAACATATTAGCATTATTCAAACAATATACTATTAATCATAGTTATAGAGAGGGTAACCAAACAGCCGATATTTTAGCCAACAGAGGGGTGGAGGGTAGGAATGAATAAATTAAGGTGGGAACAAACCAAGAAGTGCAGTTATAAAATTTAGGAGAGATAAAGAATAGAGGAATATAGATCCAATATGGAAGAAAATGCTTATGGATAAGAATAGATGAATCATTAATACAAACAAAAAAGATAAATATTATGACAATAGAGAAGTAAGGGTATGTTTTGTCTTGTAGTAAGTATTAGGAATAATCTAAATAAAACATAAAAGGATATAATTAAAGTGAAGGATAGGAATCGATAGGAATGTAAAAGACCAATCATTTCATTTCTGTATTAGCAATAACGAGGGATAATCTTTAGAATGGTTACATAAGGAAGATAGGTATCAATATGAGATAAGGCTAGCAAGTAAGAAGGCTAATGGCTATAGCAATAAAATTGAGATGCACTAAATCGTAGCTGACCTTTGATGGGAAGATAAATCTTAAAAGAATTAAAAAGATGATGCTTGTTACCTATGATATAACTATTAGAGTTGTATATATTATTCTAGGGAGTGAATACATTGAAAATGATAATAGTTACATGGTAAACTCAAACATTCCAGCAATATTTATTGCCTCAGCTCTACATGTAGATCCTGATATTCGGGATATTGGGAGGTTGTGTAGGAAAATTTTTAAAATGAAATATCTAGTTGATCTTGGTAAGGTAATGCAAACATTAGAGATGACTTAACAATCTCTAGACCAAGAGATTATCAGAAATACAGAGGAATTGATAGCATCATTCCATCATTCCCAATAATGATGGTTGAGGATAGAAATAGGTATATTGCAGAGTTGCCAGCCATAACAAGGAATCTAGGTTTTTTGTTTACCTTCATGCATATCAGAACCACCAGAGAACTAGAGTGGTTTGATAAATTTGTAATAGAGGATGAAGTGGGATTGTGTATTCATTGTGATGAAATGTATGAAGAAGAGTAAATAATAAAAAATTTCTGACTAAACCTGTTATATTGTCACTCCAGAAATTAAAAAGAATTGCATTTATAATGGGAAAATAAATTATCAGTTACGATTTAACGAATATATAGGATGTATGTATGTGTTAATGTGAGACATTACTACATATTCATATATAGATATGTTTTAATATAGGCGGGAAGTTATAAGTGGTTTTTATTTTCTCATTATGAATGACAGTTGTAAGCAACACAAATATAAACATGGATATTTAGAATAAGCGAAGCAAAACAGTAAGTGATAAAAAGCAATAATAAGGACAAAGGAATAATGATTTAGGTAGTAATCATGACACCTTCGAAAACTAGGATTAATGCATATGAAAAGCACACAGAGGGTTAATCATGTAGAAGAATAGGTGGAAGAATCATTAAATAATGAAATTAAACTAATATCACATTCCCGATCAGAGATAGCAATTATTATGACAGCTAAATAGTAATTATTAAGTAATAAATAGAGGTAATGGAGCTAGTGAATAATGGAAGAATTAAATTTGACATATTTTTTGTTGAAATCACACTAGGGTTATAAAGGGAATAAGGAAACCTCCATTAGTACCGACATAATCAGGAGCTCAAAGGTAAGAAGTACGATATTGCATTACTTCTGTTAATTTATCTTTCAAGATATAGACTAATCGTAGGTATTTTACAGAGATGTATACCAATGTGCGAATGTTCCACATCAAACAGTCCCGAGACATGGCTTTTCTGGGTAAAATAATGCCAGAGAGATGGAACAAAATACTCAATCCCATGGATGACTTGGCTAGAAGAGCTATAGAACGGGTAATAGGTGATGCAAATTATGATTATAGTTTCACAATGCGCACTAATGGAGACATTGTCAGGGTCTTCATATCATGTTTGTTAAGAGTGGGGTATACGAAGGTGTGTGCTAAAAATGTGCCACACTCCTATGAATCGTTGTATCCAAGATTTCTCAAGAATGAGATTTCAAATGGTGACTCATAGCTCCCTAGTCACGGAGTGCAAAGGTTTGTGATGGAGGCCCTCAGATTGACCTAGTTGTGCCCTTGCAAGTACGCCATGAAATGAGAGATTCAATGCATGAAAATGACAACTATTCTATATGATTGCAATGCATAAAAGGAAATTAATCTATATGATAACAATGCATGATTAATCTATAAAAGGAAATATGCAAGCTTAATCTATGGAAGAAAATATGAATTTAATCTAATATGAATCTAATCTACATGAATATCCATGGATGCAAGAAGAAGACAAGAAGATAGAGAAGTTGCAATATCCAAGCTTGAGTGCTCAAATTCTCCTCCAAAATTGCTCTCCAAACCTGCAGCATAACAATACAATAAAAAATTCTATATCAAATGAGAATGAGAGGTTTCCTTATAAAGAACAATGGACGGTGGAGATTAAGAGGCAAAAAAGAAAATAAGCAATGGTGGAGATTAAATCTTGGTTGATCCATGTGCTCATATCTTCAAAAGACAAAATCAAAAGCTATGATTAAGAGGCAAAAAGCCCACCACTTAGGAAGATGTGTAGAAAAAAAGAACTTTATTTATTTTTTTTTAATTTATTTATTTTTTCAACAAAGAGGGATTTAAGTGGGGGTTTTATTTAATGAAAAGAGGGATTCTCTTTTAATTAAATAAGATTATTTAATTAAAAAGGAATTTTAATTAAATAAGATTATTTTATTTAATAAAAAGGAATTGTTTTCTTTTAATTAAATAAGATAATTGATGAAATGATCAAACCTTAGGAAATATTAAATTAATTAAATTAATTACGATTTGATCAAGGAATTTGATTTGGATTAAAATGTTGCAAAGCATTGATTCAGGAATTTGATAAATTGATAAATGGGGGCCCATAGTCCAGGCAACCATTTTAGGGTGCATACAGAAGGCAGAAACCATAGAATTGAGCATGAAGATCTTCATTAGTAAAATCCTAGGGGGTTTGGAGGAAGTAGTAAGCAGTATTAATTTCAGACAAATGGTTCCATTTCCCAAGGATTATATGAAAGCATCCATAGGAAGTCTGGAACATGATGGTAGGGTAAGACACAAACCATGCTTGATGTTTAAGGATGTGGAAATCTTTGATACAACCGGGAAGAGGTCAAAAGAAACATCCACTTTTTAATAGTGTGGAAACATGTCAGGAGTGTAATAGATCCCAAATGGCTTCTACATTATTTTGAGGTAGAAGGATTTAGTATTCCACCATCAGTCAAGCAACTTGATATGGAGCAATTGAAGAGCAACCCTCCAATCTTCATCAAAAAAGGATGGCTAAGCAGAACCATGAGTGCCAAAGCTGGAAATGGGCATGAGGAGGAAATGGATGATGAAATAAAGATCATCAAACGAGGGGAATGAGGCATCAAAAATAGTAAATAGGGTTTTTTAGAAGCAAATAGAAGGATAAGGCTGGTAATACTCTTAGTTAAGTTCCTTTTAAAGTATAATACCAGAGGTATAGATAGTATAGGTTGAAGACTCATATACTAAATAGATGTACAGAAGATAAGGATACTGTGAACTATTATGTTAAAATTTCAATATGAACATTATATGCTGGAAATTTCTTTAATAGATAATCAGAAGCGTGGACAACATATATTCAGTCATAAATTTTATATA
>MU224527.1:1042863-1070630 GCA_018584345.1 Thuja plicata | reverse complement strand
TCCTTCATCATAATTCGCATAATCCTGCTCTGATATGCTTCTTCATATTTTCACATACATTTCTCCACTCTGACACTTTTGAATTCGCAACTTGATCTTTCATATATACCCTTTAGGTTATCAAGTCGGCCCAATTACAAGTTACAAATAATATTACATTGGTCGGCTGCATATACAAGTTTCAATTAATAAATATTACACTAGTCGGCTGCATATTTCACTGATGCTCGGTGAACACTGTAGATTCTGCGAAAATCCTTCGATAACCGACTGAACTCGGTAAAGACTAACTTCTCGACATAGTATTTTGGAGCGCTCGGTAGACTCTGTAAATTGCTTCTCTTACCGACTGAGCTCGGTAGACTCGGTTAACTGCCTTGCTGAACATTCTGAGCTCGGTAGACTCTGTCTGATGACTGATATGACATTTGTGTAACATCAAGGACAATACACAATTAAACAATTGTTTCCAACAGTATTGCTAGTGGTGGACAATTAGCCAATCAAATAAAAAATAGATATGGCTAAGGGTGCATTTAATAAGTAAGCTTACAAGGGGATAAAGTCGGAGATGAATAAATGAAGGAAGGAATTTTAATGACGTCCACGAGACCAGCGGGTCTATAGGACCAAGATAAAATAGCAATCAAGGCTCAAGACAAAATAGCGGCATTTAAAGTCATGGGTTATAAGCTGGAAAATGGCTATTAGGGGGCTTAGGGAAAAGGCGATTGATATTTTTGGCTGCCTCAAGCATTTAATAAACAAGTTTTCGAGGAGATGAGTTGATGAGGGAATGCTTCAAGAAACTTTTAAACTCGTTATTTATTCTCTTTGGCCCTAATATCAAAATCAGAATTCTTTTTCATGCTTTTCAAGTTTAAGTAGAGCTTTTAAATGCAGAAGGTATTCAGTATTGCTTGAAGTAGTAGATTATCGATTCCATTCTCTTTGGCCCGAGTTGGAAGAGAGCTCATTCTTGGTAGGCTAGTTTCTTTCGTTCTCATTGGCATTCTCATCTTGAAGGAGAAGGCTTCTATTCAAACAAAGTGTTTTGTATAGTGGTATTCGGTCTCAAGGCCTATGGAATCACCAATTCTTCGAAAGGTAAAGAACCCAAAAAGGCAAAAGACCTTTCTAGGAGATATTATGGAGAGAAGAATAAATGAGGTCTTGAATCATAAAAACAAAATTGTCAATCGCGTAGTCTAGCTCATTTTGGGTGATATATTTCTAAAAGCAAACCACAAGAATAGGGTAAATGTAGAGATTGCTACATTTTCTTAGCTACTCTTCTCCATGTTGTCATGGACAAAAGATAAACAAAGAAGGTTTGTTTGAAAGTCTTTGACAAATATTTCCTAGAGGGTTTAAATCAAGTTCTAAGGAATATAGATGAACATTTGACAATCCCTCACCCTAGAGACTCCATGGTGACCATTTAGGATGGGAAACCTCCACCATTGTTCCTCATTTTAGCAATAGAAGACGTGTTCATTTAGAGCAAGAAGGTTTTGGATAAGGCAGAATGTGAACTTTTTAATGAAACGTTATAAACTAAGGAGAAATGAAGGTCGGAATTGGAATGAAAATTATCTTAGGGTGGAGGAGGCGATCTTTGAAGAGGATGGTAATGCCAGGGTGGCTAATTTAGTGTGTGAGCTACAGGAAATTGTTGATAGCTAGGGACCAAAGCCTAGGGATATTGAAGATTGGCATCCATAATGGATCACATAGCAACCCACTCTTCACAGGTTGAAATCAGAGCTCCTCATGAAGCAAGTTCATCTTCTATGGGCGCCATGGGTATTTAGCCCTATTTCTCATATGAACCCTTCAAGGTCTAGAGTAACCCTATCATCCTCTATTTCTCTTGCTGATAATGATTCTTAGTTTGCAATTTATTTTGGTTTTAAACTATTTGAAAGTATAATATTTTTGTTTAAAAACTAGTTATCGAAGTATCGGACTGAGAGGTATACTTGAATATGGTATTCAAAAATTGTCAAGACAATCTCCTACTTTTTGCATTTTGTAGTATTGACAAATTAAATCTTGATATAAATTTATAATTATCAATACAAACTCTTCAACTTCAGCCCTTAATCAATCCAAAAAAAAAATTAAAAAAAATTGTAATCACATAAAAAGATTTAACCAAAAACAAAAAACAAGAAACTAATTGTTAGTGAAAACCCTTCAAATATTCACTCCTATATATCAAGACTTCAAAACTTTACTATTTCTCTTTCAAAACGTCTTTTCATTGATAGATCTCGAAACTTTTTATACCTTTATAATGAGTGGCTACAAACTCCAATCCATATGAAATCGAATAAAACAACATAAAAGTAAAGCATTGATTGGCTATTAATGATCATAAATGCATTTGATTGCAATCTTGTTAAAGTGTCAAACCTTGTCAATTTAACTTTGACATGTTTTTTGGGTTTATTAGCCGACAGGTTACAAGACTATATTATGAAAGCTTTAGAAATAATAAATGTTAAAAAATCACTTTAGTGTTACAATTCACATTAAAAAATTTAAGATAGTTTTGTTAAAAAATATTTAAAAATAAAAATAATTATATAGTATTTTTGAAAACATTTTAAATTAATATATATTTGTATAATAAATTTTATATGAATAAGAATATTATTTATTTATAATACATTTTGTATATTTTTGTATATAAAATTATACAAAAAGCTAATATTTTTTTAGATTGAAATTTTATGTATTAAATTAAAATTATTTTTTACATTTTGAATTATAGCATAAATTTAAGTTAGATTTTATTAATTAAGGTCAAGGATTGAAGGCTATGGCTTCTATCAAAATCTAGCTATGCCTCTTTCATGATCACTTTAATTAATATATATAAAAATATTTGTAAACAAGATATAAAGTAAAAGCTATTAGTTGATCAAAAGATTTATTGACATACATTAAAAATAAATAAATATAATAAACCATGTATGACAAACTATGATAAGGATTGGAATTTGAATTGGATGACTGACCTTACTTTCCAAGTAAAAAGTTTGTCATAATTGTTTATTCTATGTTTAGAAATTAAGACATTTTATTTTCCTAAATGCATATAAAATAATTCTATAAAGTTGTGATAATTTATTTAAAATTGTTATTTTGGAGAATGGAATTGGAGCGAAAGTCTGATGCGAAATAGCAATTTCCTTAGATGATTTGACAGCGGCTCGGGCAGAGTGGCAAATTTCTAGAGGAGATCTCTCCTCCACGCGGTTTGCAGTTTCTCTCCCTTCGTTTATTTTTTCTAGTTTGTTGTACTGTTAGGGTTATGGAGCCTGAATCTGACGACACCGGCATTAATTGCCCTCCCCAGATTGTTAATATGCCCTCGTTAGATGGTAATCTGACCACTGCTACTTTCAACCCGCCTCCGACATTTGGTAATTCGGTATCTGGAAGTGTTAACCCGCCCATTACCTCTGGTAATCCGCTAGATCTGAACAATTGGCCCCCTAAAAAGACATTTGCAGAAACCGTCGCCCCTACCAATAATGGAGTCTCCTCTGATGCGAGGTTTCTTCAGGTGGTTAGAGGAGTAGGATCAAGCGAACAAGGTAAGAACTCTTCCCTTACCTTGGATGATTTTGTCATTTCACCAAATGATGCTATGATGAAAGAAATTGTTTTAGGAAAAACCAGGCTAAGCGATACTGCTATCTTCTTTGCGTGTGTGGATGTGGATAAATGTCCTCCCAGGAAGTTTCTCGATGACTGGTTCAATAATTTATGGAATCTAAAACTAGGGCTTAAGATTTCCTTTTGTCATCAGATTCAAAAAGGGTTATATGTTATTTTTTTCAACAATCACGAGTCCCAGTTAGAAGCCCTAAAAAGGCAGTGTTGGTTGGTTGGTAAATCCTCCTTCAGGGCGCTTGCTTGGTCTCAAGAGGCTGTTTGTGAGGAAGTTCTCGCTTTATCCAGCCCGAGATGGGTCATCCTCAAAGATGTTCCTCCTTTTATGTGGCGATTTCTCCTGCAACTCCTGGAACCCTTTGGTAGTATCATTCGACTTGACGAAACTACCAGACTTGTTTCAAACCTTGATGCCAGAATGCTTGTGTCGATCAAGCCTGCAGTTGACATTCCTCAACGGTTAAATCTTAAAATCAGTGGTGATATTTTCTCCTACTTGGTTGAGATCCTTGGAGGGCTGAACGCTTGTTTCCTCTGCAAAAAGGAAGGACACCTTAGGAGGAACTGTCCCATTATTTCTAAGAATAAACCTAGACCTATCCCGGTGGAAACCAATCCTGAAACACCCAGCAATGAAGAAGTTTTACTTAAACCTAGCACTCATAATATAGGTACTGCAACAATTAACCCTAATAAAAAGAACCTTGTTGACACTTCTGGAAAAAGTAAGGAGACTCTTGGGCTAACCCTAAGTCTTGATCTGCGCCCGTCCTCCTCTACTCTTGTTCCATTCCCTGCTAAGAACAACAATGCCCCGAAAAACAAACCTATAATCCACACTGCCTTAGTTAAAACAGCCTCTCAATCTGATGATGATGGCTTTCAAACTGTCAATAATAAGAAACGCAAGAGGAAGAACGCTCAACAACTCGCCTTGGACCAAATTTGATCTGGTAACCGTAACACTAATCCCTTCTCGGCTTTAGCTTCTCCTACTCTGTTGATTGAAGATGTTCCTGCCAATACCAATGTCTGTAACAATTTAGAACAACCCACTCTTATGATTGAAGATAATTCGAATCTTGTGAATTCTCATCAGGAAAAACATGTTGATCTTAATAGTAGGACTGGTGATGTTATTATGAATGATTTCCCTGTTACCTTGAATAGTAACTCAGAGAAGGTTAGATTGTCGCCTGATCCTATTCCTGGTACAAGGACCCCCCTGATAATAACACCCCCAGCCCTCCTATTTCTGTCCTAAATGAGTTAGATGATAATTCCTACATTGAGGTTATTTGTGCCAGAACAGGTCCTGAAGATATATTAATCCAGGATCCTTTGGGATCCTGTATTAATGATATCTCTGGTAGGAAGTACTCTCAATCTAGGAATTTTCAACCTGATAATATGGAGGATGATGAAGATCTTTTAATGGGACCTAATTCATCTAAAAAGAAAGGTAGGCCACTTGGCTCAAAAAATAAGAAGAAGAATGGTGAGCTTATTGCTCCCTCTACTAGTTCTATCAATCACTATTAATCATGAAGTGCATATTGTGGAACATAAGGGGACTTGAGTCTCCTGATAGGAAATTTATAGTTAAAAGGTTTTTGATGAGTCATAAAAACACTGATTTCCTTATGTTACAAGAGCTTAAGGCTGTAGAATTTTTCCTTAATACTGCTCTGGAGTGTATTTGGAGAGATGCTACTAAAATCTTCTCTAATCACCAAAAAGGTAAAGGTGGCGTTGCTCTGATTATTAATCCTTGTTGGGCAAGATACATTTCAAATTCTGGTATCTCTCCCTGCAACCGTGTTGCCTGGGCAACCTTTGATGTTAATGGATCCTCATTTGGAGTTTGCTCCCCATATGCTCCTAATGATTCCTCTTTGGAATTGGTTGTGTGATCTCCCTAATATCCCCTGGATCATGGCGGGAGATTTTAATATGATTGAAAATGAGGAAGACAAATCTGGGGGTATGCCCTTTCAATGGAAATCCCTAGAGAAGACTCACTGGGACCACCTTAAACAGTAGATGAATCTTTATGACCCTCTTGAAGGACAGAAGTCTGAGAATTCAGAACTCTGGTATACATGGTGTAACTTTCAGAAAGGGCCTAACAGGATATATTCAAGGCTTGATAGATTCTATGTTAATGCTAATCATTTTTCCTTCACCCCCAATCACTTAAATTCTCCTGTTACCGCCATCCCCTCTACCCTTTCTGATCACCTCCCCATCATTTCTAATATCTCTCTTGGGAATTCTATTGATCACTGCAATCCTTGTAATTAAAAATTCATCCTCAACTCCTCCATTTTGCAGGATCAAGATGCTCTTACCGCCATTAGAATGGTTAGATTTTTCAATTTATATACTAAAGCCCCCTCCCATAATGCTCACTGGAATAGGAATGTCAATTCCTAGAAAAAATTTCTTCAGACCCTTGGTCAGAAGAAAGCAAAAGATTACAGAGCTCAGGAGAAATACCTTAATGATCAGCTCCATGTTGCTGAACAAGAAATCCAACTTAATCCCTCCTCCCCTATTCTCTCTGAAAAAGTTTCCCATGCTAGAGATACTCTAAGGCAACACCAACAATTCAAAGTTAGAGGTGCCTGCATTAGAGCTCGGAAAAATTGGCTCCAATATGGTGACAAAGGATCCAAATTTTTCTTTAATCTCTTGAAACAGAAGCAGGATAAGGAAAAGATTGACAAGATTTGTGTTGACAATAAGGATCTCCTCAACATTAATGATATCACTCTTGCCTTTGAGGCATTCTATAGGAATCTTTTTTCGTCGGAGGATAATAATGCCTCTAAAGAAATTCGTGATAAATGCAAAACTATTATTCCCAAGAGAATCTCTGATGTTGATGCCCTTTTTCTTAAATCTGAAATCTCCCTCCAAGAAATTACCAATGCCATTAGTTCTCTCAAAGATAACAAAGCCCCTAGCCCTGATGGCCTTCCCGCGAAATTCTATAAGCCTAATATTGACTAGATTGCTAAAGATCTTCTTGAACTCTACTTGTAAGCCTTTAACTTGGGCACTCTTGGGAACTCCATCAATATGGGAATTATTAAACTGGTTCCCAAAGATGGTGATAAAGCCCTTATCAAAAATTGGCGTCCTATCACTCTCCTTAATGTCTCTTATAAGATTCTTGCTAAAGTCCTCGCCTCTAGACTTGTCAATATCCTTCCCAAGTTTATTTGCTCTATCCAAACTGGTTTCATCAAGGGAAGGTATATCCTGGAAAACCTTATTACCAGTTGGGAGGCTATGGAATGGGCCAATTCCTCCAACCAGCAAGCTGCCATGTTTCTCATTGACTTTGAAAAAGCCTATGATAGAGTTGAATGGGAGTTCATTCTTACCATGCTTAATGCTTTTGGATTCCCTGAGGAATTTTGCAGATTTATCCAAGTCCTCCTAAAAGATGCCTCTGCTCTCATTGAAATTAATGGAAATTTATCCCACCCCATCCCCCTCTCCCGATCCGTTAGGCAGGGATGCCCTCTAGCCCCTGCCCTCTTTGTTATTGCCTCTGATGCGCTTTTTATCTTCTTAGAGATAACACTCTTTCTCCTAAAGTCTGAGGCATTACTCTTCCTGACGACTCTGAACTTCTCAATATCCAATTTGCTGATGACACATCTCTCTTTCTAGAGCTCTCTAATCTCAATCTTCATAACCTTACCCTAAAACTTGACATTTTTGAGAAAGCCTCAGGTGCCCGCATATCTAGTTCTAAGTCCATCCTTCTTGGTTGGAACGAAGAACCCCCAGACTAGTTTCATCAAACTGGCTTCTCCTAGGGTGGTCCTCACAAAATTGTGAGATACTTAGGTATTCCCTTCTCTATTTCCCCCTCCCTTAAGGAGATGTGGTTCTGGATCAAGGAAAGGATCAACAAGAAACTTAATAAATGGGATAATAGAGTTCTCTCCCTTGCTGGAAGAATCCAAGTTTGTCAAAAGATACTCTCCTCATATAGCATTTATTACTCTTCTGCTTGGATGTTTAGTAATTATCAGATCTATGAAATTCAAAAATCTGTCAGAAGGTTTCTTTGGTCTGATGGGAAAGGGGAAAGAAAGGCCCATGGTGTCAAATGGAATTGGTGCCATGTGGATAAGGATTTTGGTGGGCTTGGATTGAAGGACCTCAGGCTGCAAGGAATATCCCTTGCGGCCAAATGGATATTCCAGGCCCTTAATGGGTAGGAACCTTGGAAAGTTTTAGTTAGGAACAATATTCAGAACGGTGTCCCTAAGCAGGCCAAAACTTGGAAGAATCTCCCTTTTAGCGATCTTGTCATTGGATCCTTCCCTGTCTCGGTCAAAGGTACTTGGGTCTTCACGTCTATTTGGAAGGCTTGGGAACATGTTCGTGGACACATCTATAATTCTAGATTTGATAATAGTAACTCTCTGCATGGGGAACGGTCAATTTGGTGGAACCTTCACCACAATGGTAAACCTCTTGCTTTGACCCAAGGTTGTTTTGCTAGACTCTGGCATAATAAAAGTATTAAGTGTTTTATGGACATTCTGGATAATGATAGTCTTATTAGCTGGCAATTGCTCAGCAGTAATTTTGATCTCCCAGCCTCTCACAAAAGAACTTTCAATATGATTAAAAATGCCTGTTCCCCTCTTAATCTTCCCCGGAACACCGATGTGGACTCTCACAAATACCTCACCTTTCGATGGGATGATGGTTCCCTCCTTCCTAGAGTTAAGTCTAAAGACATATATAAGATCCTTAATAAAAATTCCTCGATCCTGAATCATCGTAATTCCATATGGTATGTCACTATTGAACCCCCCATCTGGCAGAAAATCTTTGGAAAAATCTGGAAATCCCCTATCCCCCCCAAAATTAAATGTTTAAGATGGCAGCTTATGTTGGATAGACTTCCAGCTATCAAAACTCATCTTGGTGACTGTGATACTTGTACTATCTGTAATATGCCTAAAAGCATGAGACATATTTTCTTTGACTACTCTTTTGCCAGAGAAATCTGGTTGTTATTTGGATTATCTTTAACTGATCATGTCTTTACTTTTGATATAATTATTGGATCTATTCTTGGTCTCAAAAAGGATGCTAACCTATTCTGAAATATTCTTTCTTCATACATCCTTTGGTTCATTTGGAAATTCAGAAATGAGGGAAAATTTCAAGGTAATGGAAGAGTTCTTACGGGGTTTCTTAGAAAACTCATACATTTTAAAATCATTTCGCAGACCTTTTGTTGTGTGATGCGGCTTGAGAGAGGAAAGCTGAAAAGGTTTCTTCACGATGGTCACGCTACCATGTTTATCTATGAAATGAAGAATGGTCTTCAGAGGGCCAACACAACGGATAACCAAGATGCTTTTGATGAAGCTCTAAAGAAGTTGATTAATGAAATCAGAGAAACTAGAGGACCTTACTTTGATCAACTTGATTTCTTTGCTCATGTCTTAGAAAGAAAGGAACTTGTTTGGATGGAGGGGGATCAAGGATGGACCTCCTGGATAGATGATCACAGTGATGTTCTTCATTGACTGCTGTTATCTCCTCTTTTTGTATCTATGCTCTTGGTAATTGTTTCATAAAGATGGGTTGTATTTCTTAGTTGGTAGGTTGTATATTGTGAACTTGATGGGGTAAAGCTTCCCCCTCTCTTCCTTTTGTACTCCTTTTTTGATCAATCGATTTTTATATTTATAACTATTCTTTTAAAATTGTTAATTAAATATTTGATTTTAATTTTTGAATTTAAATTTAGATTTTTATATTTCTTTGTTATAAATATAATTTACAATATTTAATTAAACATTTAAAAATGTTTAAATAGTATTTGTTACTTTTAAGATTATAATAATTATTATGTTATAAAATATAATAAATTTAATATAAATATAAATAATTATATGTTTGAAACTATAAAAAAAAAAATTTTTACCAATAAATTAATATTATATTATAATTATAACAAATAAATATAATTTATGAATAATTATTTATATTTTTTTATAAAAAAATTTATGTTTATTTTTAAAATTTTAATAAATTTCATATTATGATATATAATATATAAGTAGTACATTATATATTTAAAATTAACTTTATTTATTTATTTTAATATATTATATTTATATTTATTTATATTATAAGTTATGTGTGTGTGTGTGTGTGTGTGTGTGTGTGTGTGTGTGTGTGTGTGTGTGTGTGTGTGTGTGTGTGTGTGTGTGTGTGTGTGTGTGTGTGTGTGTGTGTGTGTGTGTGTGTGTGTGTGTGTGTGTGTGTGTGTGTGTGTGTGTGTGTGTGTGTGTTATATATATCATATTATACAATATTGGAATAATATGTTAATTTGTTGTATTTTATAAAAGGAAGTGCTTTGTCATGCTTCAAAACCATTACACCCATCCTAATGCCCAAAAAGGATATGCCATGTAGGGTACAAGCAACCTTTACATGAGACAAAGACCCCCCAACCCCAAAGCCACATAGAGCCATGAGGAGGACACCACCATAAACCATACACCTACAAGAAGACCGAGAGTTGTCAAAATGTGCCATAGGGCTCAAAAGATTTGTCAAATGCACCTATTTCCACAAGGCCCTATTAAATAATATATAATATTGTATTTAGCTTATTAATTGATATTGTGTATTATTTAAAGTTTGTTAAGTTTTATTAAATATTATATACAATATGCATTAAATAAGTATTAATTATAATATAAATATATAATATTTAAATTCTTTAAATGATGGATCGGCTAGTCATTTAGGAATATGCAAAAAGCTAAACAATGCTTATGGGGTCAAGGCATAAGTGGAATAGGAGAGTACATCTACTATATAGAGAGACTTTATATTCATAACAATCTATTGTATTTTTGTACTCATCTTACAGCACAGATACCCCACCTCCGCGAAGTCCCAAGCATATTCAAAATAGCAGCTGAATTATTCACATTCATTGTCAAGAATTCAAAATAAGAACGATTTCAAGAGATCACGAAAATAAATGAGTGGTTTCAAACCTTCTAAGAATGGGCACAACACAAATGATTTTCCACAGCCAGAAAGGACATAAATTAACGATAAGGCCCAGTCCACCAATGAAACAGATGTAGATAACTGCATTAGAATTCCTACAAATGCAATTGATTGTCTTAATTGACTCAAAGATCTAGAATCCACTTTGAATTATTTGAGGATTTGAACACCAACAAACTTCTGTAGTGTAGTTTGAATCATTTAAGTATTTGAACACCAACCAACTTCTGTAGTGTAGTACATACAGAGGCAGCTTGGGCAAAAATGTATTATAACAAAAGCACCAAGGAAGCATTTTTATGCATTATTATTTGCCTTTTGTTAGTTGGATCAATTCAGGTGGCTGAACAAGCACCAGCAGATGCATGGGTAGAGTCCTTCCCTGGCTACATTGGAAACCAGCCTTACAATATATATGCCGGGTGTGTATCCCATCCTTTTACAATCGTTGCGTGTGTGTGTGTGTATACATGGGACAGCCGCAAGTACATATTCAATGGATATATATTCAGTTCAAAGCATATATAGGTAGTACCAAGTATACATGGATGGTTCAGGGAGTATGGTCAATGCATCCAGGGATAATCCTCTATATATTCACTGTAGAGAGACAGTTCAAAGTGTATATTCAATATGTGTATGAGCAACTCAGGAAATACATTTACTTTATGTATGGACAGCTCAATGTATATATGAATATTTCCCAATTGTATTCAATTTATAGATAGTTAAGAACATATATTTAATGTGCATATGTATAGTTCAGAACATATTCTATGTATATATATATTGTTAGTAGAGAACATAATTTCGATATTTAAATGGACATGAAAATGTGTGGTCAATGTATTTCTGTTTTGTGTTGAACTGTACCCTTTAATATTTAGAAATCAAAGCCACTCTAGATGATGGAGTGTGGTGAGTAGTTTATTAATTACACACATTTTCTTTGATCAGAATTTTTTTTACGGTTACCTTCTCATGGAGATCTTTGAAGAGTAAACACTTTAATGTGAATAGTGTAGGTAATAACTTCTTAGATGCAATTTTCAAAGCTAATGTGGATCCACTCCCTTACACCACTCACACTTTCCATCTCTTCAGTCTGCAACATTCATGGTTATTGCTCGCAAAACACTTTGGTATCGTCAGGATTATAAACTTTGTACATATATTGATTGATTATATTCTTTTTCACCAGCCTTCTAAGAGAAAAGTAGTCCCCAAAGCATATATTCTTATGCATCAGCTGAAGCATCCCTGAAATCACTATCAACTAGGACAGGCCCAAAAAAGTTAAAAACAGTATTATAAGCATCCCAAAAAGCTGTGATTTCTCAGACTGACAAAAAAACAGAATTACACCAAAAGACTAAAGCTAAACCCTCGCTAACCATGACCTTAGTGGCAAGGTTTTTCATTCAGGGCGTCCTTGAATTAAATTGCGTGCTTTGATTTGGACTGGACCTAGATGAAACTGCATGCAAGTTTCAAGCAAATTTGACAGAATAGGAAGCCCATGGTCATGGCTTATGAGCCTAAAAGTGATAAAAGTTTGATGGTGCTTATTTTTATTTGCTATCGTAAGTCCCTGTGCTTACTTTAGGCTTTCGCTAATCATGTCTCCATCATCCCTGAAACTTGCCTGCTAATTGTTGCATCTTCATGTGCCATATGATCACGTTTTCCATTTTCAAATTCTATGGTAACAAGGCCTAGGAGGTGGAAATTTTGAAAGCTGAATTGCTCAAACAAAGTCAAGCTGTCATTTTCTGCATTTCTGACCTTTTCAACTTTAGGTTTCCCTTCCTCTTGGATATCTTATATCAATTGGAACATCTGAAAATTTGGAGACTGATATGAGCCATATGCTCTTCGATCATTATGATTGAAAATAACCTAACTAAGTTCTTAGCCATTCTAAAATTATCCTGTCAATGGAGCTTCAGGCCAAGGGGCAGGTCAAGGGGCAAACATGCTTTAGGAGTGCCCACAGAACTTAAATAATTGTATTCACCACTCAAAGATGAAAAATCCAACAGATAAAATTTATTAAATCTTATGTGGATTTCACAGATCCTTTGACATAATGTCAAGACATCTTTTCGTCTAGATATGTAAGATTTTGTTATTATCAGATTTGGCATTTTCTCGTCATCAAAATATTGGACAGAATCCTTGAATGGGTTTGCACAAGAGTAGGGAAAAGTGAAAACTGATGATATAAATCGCAATACTATAGGAGCAAAGCTTAGATTAACACTTCTAAGGCTCATTAGCCAATTATTCATATGAGATCATTCTGGCGATAAAGATCATAGAGATAGCAGTCAATATAGCATTCAACATTTGATACAACTTTTCCTCACCTTTGGATCATATCAAAATACACAAACCAACTCAATTGTCTTCTGCTACAAAGTTTATCTTCGAGTTATGCTATATTTCTTTTCTGATTCCCACTTGAACTAGCTCTAATTTCCTTGATAATGTGTTTATTTTTGGGCATGCTAGAAGAGCTTCTCAGTTTTGACTTCCTTCATTTGAACTCACTATCCTGTAATCACATTTTCATTTCACTCAATATACCAACAGATCCGAGCACATCATCTAGGGAGCTTTCTGTTGTAATCAAGACAAGTAAATATAGTCAACTTCCATTTCATAGTAATTATCTCAGGTACAAGGTGAAAAAGTGTGTCCTAGAAATAAAAGGGTAAGATGAAGGTTAATTACTAAATAGATAAACACAAAGACAGAAAGCAATCCAGTTACAAATCATTAGCAGTTTAGCATTGAATGGTATTTATCCAATATTAGAAAACTTGTCTTTTTATGTCCAGCAGTTAGAGTCATGCAAGATACCATTGGAAAAAACGAAAACTGAGAAAGATCTTTTAAATTGATTAGTCTCGTGTCGAGCACTAATTTGGCATATGCAAACTGAATACATAAATCCATACTTGCCAAAAGAATCAAGTCCCGACCTTGTTACTCATCTCCTATACTAGAAATGCAGACTTGTCTTGGAGACTCTTTTGGAGACATCTCCAAATTTTAGGAGACTTTTAAGTGAAGTTTATTTGTGTCTTTACATGTAAGAATACCTTGAAAACAGGACAATCTCTTACAGAGTTTTTTTAAATATGTTGTATAAGTTACAGTGGGTTTTCTTAAAGTTTTGCTATGTGGTTGACAAGAGATAAAAGAACTAAAAAATATACCAACAGACTTATAATTTTCTATTTATTTTTTCTGTTGTACCAGAAATTTTTCTTATCAAATCTCAAAGAGGTAATAGTATGAAGAGAGACAATGGTAAGGCTTAAGACATGTACACGAGTTGATTTTTTCAATTGATTAAAAATATAGTCATCTCTAAAATAATGACTTTCCCCTCTGAGTCTCTATCTACAATCTCTAGGTAATTATGGTTTAAAACAAGTTTTTATTCTATGATGATGATTATCAAATATCAATATACATATTTTGATTCAGGGTAAAAACTAAGTTACCAATACTACTAGTATTGGTTCGAGTTCGAGTTCAGGTTTGAGGGTTTGGTTTGCATAATAGATCAAAAACAATTTTGAGGTTGGATTCATCCACAGGAAAACATATAAATCAGAAACATACACATATTTGCAAGCAGTATTCAGTTCAAAAGACCACATATAACAAATCTAGGCGATGCTCCTGCTGCAAATCTAGGTGATGCTCCTGCTGCAAATCTGAGTGATGCTCCTGCTGTAAATCGGGCTGTCCATGTGAATACCACTCCTGCTTTTACTGGTGCAGCCCCCTCTGGCCATGACGACCATTCTTTGTCTACTGCTCCTGCTCTGCTCCAATCTTCGACTGACAATGTACAGCTTCCTTAGCACTCTGCCCCTTGTGCTGATAGTTTCCAAATAGAGTGTCATTAACTGCTCCCCCTTTTGATGGGGATCCTAAGGGCAGCATTGCCTAGACAGTTGTCTGACAACACAAGAAAAATAGTTCCTTAAACTCCCATTCTTCTCCACATGTTGTGGGTGAGTTGCCTTCCCACTCTAGAGGTAGGCTACTAGCCTTTATGCTAATGTGTTATTTATATTTTGAATTTTATATTTGTCAGCACCTTTACTATTAGTGTGCTTTTGTAATTGAACACCTTTGCCACCTCTAGGTTGTGGTTGTGTAAGGGTCAGCACCCTTGTTATGCTGCTGATTTTAATCAAAATCATATATTATAATTAAAAAATAGCAATGTCAAAGTGTCAATAATCAGCCATCATTGATCAAGCATCATCATATGGGTCTTTAAAAATGTAATCGCCATCCATATTATATGGTGTAGGTATTGGTAAATTAGAAGAAACACAAACAGTGCCGCTGACACTAGCACTTGCAAATACATATTTGGATATACCATATGATCAAAACATGATAATAGGCATTGTACACGAACTATATCATGCCACCAAATGAAAATGTCATCTTCCAGACAACAATGAAAACAAGTAAGCATCAAGTAACAACATCATTTGAAAGACTGGTCAATTTGATGACAAAATTGTAGATGAGGACTTGTAGGCAAATGTAAGATCTCCCAAGGAATCTTGCCCAATTCTTCCAAATCATTTATATAGTTGCACCAGCAAATATTTCCTTTAAATATGCACAGCCTGAAAGTATACTCGTTCATAGAGGCATATACCTTCAGTGCATACATTGGCAAATCATCACCAGTTATTTGACAAGGCATCGATTTTATCAATTAAAAAGGGTCCCCGGTCACGCATAGAAGGTGGAATCTCCATACAGTCGTGTCCAATGAAAGAAAGAAAACAGACCCAATCTCTCTCACTTTCCAAAAAATTCTACCAAAATCCAAACTAATTAAAACAACACTAAAAAGTTCTTAAAATTGCATTGAAAAAAACAAATTTGGTTGTTGGAGTTTTCATATTCCACTGAATTTGTGTCTCTGTCATGTGCAAGGAATAGTCCTTGACAATTTGGTAGTTACAACATGCATATATTATATATTTCCTTATAATAGCTGCGTTTACAAGATTACACTCTAACTATTGTTTGGCAAGGGACAACCGGACAGGCTTGTTTACAAATTAAATTACAATGATAATTTCTTCTTTTTTTGCTTACTTGGCATAGATCCAAGCGACAATCAGGTGTCCCAGCGTAGCAAGTAGATATCCCACAATGCAGAGCACACATGCAGAGGGATACATTTTCTTTTCCAAATTTTTTAATGTTTCTGGAAAATAACTCAAGAAATGCATTGGGGCCATCACCAAGAATACTACTCTTGTGAATTGAGTGCCAGTTGAAATAAATATATGATTCCTTGTGAAAAAACAGGGAGATATCCCTTCAGGGAACGTGGCAACAAAAACAAGACACCAGATTTCATGAGAATAAAAGGTATTACGTTGGGCTTTGCATGACCAGGTTGATCAGCAGGTGAACAACCGTGTCCTCCATGAGCTGCAATTGTGGAATTAGTGAGCCCACATGCATAATAACAGTTACAAAGAACACTGGCAAAAACTTGAATGCTAAATATATTTTGATTCATGTGAAACTTTCTTAAGTTACAAAAAAAGTTCAGTATAGGCCTATGGGCCAAATAAATATTTTTTAAACCTATGCCGTCTCCAAGTACCTGTCTCCATCTCCCATAAAGTATGAGTTCTTGCATCCTACTAACCATGGATAAATCAGAATAGACTAAATTCCGATAGCAGAACTTTGTTACATTGAAGAAGTTGTTTTCAGTTGAAGACACCAAATGATGATACAAAGTTAGTTAGGGAATCAGGGATGCTTCCATTAGTTGGTTTTGAATAAATAGCTGTTGTTGTTTCAGTAGAAAACTTTGTTAATATAGAACCTGTGAGTTTGAACAGTAACCCAAACGATTCAAGTTTCTGCTAATGGAAGTTGTTGGTCTTGATTATTTGGTATGCATTGTATTCAAAGAGTATATGCATTTCAGTGAATTTATATATGGATTAGTTATATATGATAAGAGAAGATCTTTTTTTATGTAAATAATACCAAAAAGAAGTTCTAATTGAAACCATAAACTAAAGATTGATCTTGCCATCTTCAGAATCAGAGTGACAAATTGATATGTAAAAGAGAGGTGACATATAATATTGTTTAATGGCTATAGTTTATTGAATTATCAAATGAGTAGTCATTTATGGCCATGAGGTGCTTTCAGTTAAACTTTAGCTTCTTTTTGGAGCTCCAATTTGCTTGCTCATGTTATTTCTGTTGTTTGTACTTTCAAGTCCCATTAAACTATTTTACTGATCTCCAGACATCAATATGATATCTTCTTTTTATTGTACAGGTATATAACAATCAGTGAAACTCATGGTAGAGCTCTCTCTTATTATTTTGTTGAATCTGAAAGAAATCCAACCAAAGACCCAGTTCTTCTGTGGCTTACTGGTGGTCCTGGTTGCTCAAGTTTCACTGGATTTGCCTATGAGATTGGTTAGTTAATTGGAATCTTGAATTAGCATTCTTTTTTTCTTTACTAATGCTTCACAATTTCCAATAAAAATTCATATCAACACTAGGCAAGCTGGGAATAGGTATGCAGTTGAAGGACATTTCTTTAAATCAGCCAATATTATTTATAAGGTTCCACTCTTGCCCAATTTTTCTAAGGATTGAGAATATGAATCAGGAAAACTATAGTTAATATCGAGTGCCTTCAATCCTTCTTTTCCCTCTTAGATTATATAAGATGTAACAGTGCCTAGTAACACAGCAGTCCTGATATAAGATGCTACTTTCAAACTCATCTATTGAATATATTATATGCGATTCTCACATTTTCCTAATAAATAGGTTATTTACTTATGTCCCCTGTGTATTCATACTGACAACTTAAAGTAACACCAATAGTTTCCTTATTCTTTATCAAAAGTTAAAATGGTTGCTGTAGTCTTTTTTCTTCTTTTTTTTTATCGACTTTGATTGCAATCGTCTTTCACTTATTGCAGGCCCAATGTATTTTGATCTCAATTACACTGGGGGTTTGCCCAAACTTATTGACAATCCACACTCTTGGACTAAGGTCTGATGATTGATCCATTATTCCTGTTTCTCGTAGAAAACCTTCAGTGACAAGTTTCAATTAAAATTCTATGGCACATTTTTATCTGTTATATTGTTTACTCAGGCCAAGAATGCCTATTAGACTGTAATATAACCTAAAATAGTTATTTGCAGATCGGGTCTTTCAACTTGGATCTCTATAATCCGTTTTCATGTATTGTTAACTCTTTCATTTGTAAACACTAACTGTAGGGCAGAGCAGATTCCTAATTTTCTTGTTTTCCATTGAATGTCACATATCACAGCAGTTTTGGTTCCCTTGACATATCGTTGAAATTGTTTTTCACTCTTAGGTGTGCAACATTATTTTTCTTGACTCTCCAGCTGGGACTGGGTTTTCCTACTCCAATACAACTGAAGACTACATTTTTGGAGAATTTAAGATTGTCTCGGATGCGTACATTTTTCTTACTAAGGTATTCAGCTCTATCTTATGAGAAAAATAATTTTAAAGAATTTCAAGATTAATCAAATTTAAGAATTTCAACAAGCTGAGCATAGATTTTTATGTGCAATACAGTGGTTTGAGGCATACCCTGAGTTTCTATCTAATCCACTATACATTGGAGGAGATTCTTATTCGGGCATTATTGTACCAATGTTGACACAGAAAATAGCAGATGGTACTACATGGACTGTGCACTCTGTATTATTTTCTTTAGATTTTGTTTCTTTTTCCTCTCGAGTGATCTGAGGTTTTTTAAGGTCCTACTAGTATTAGAAGTTGGCTATGTATTC
Organism: Thuja plicata; assembly: GCA_018584345.1. Classification (NCBI taxonomy): domain Eukaryota; kingdom Viridiplantae; phylum Streptophyta; class Pinopsida; order Cupressales; family Cupressaceae; genus Thuja; species Thuja plicata. The sequence continues at coordinate 1,051,988 of MU224527.1, read as the reverse complement.
TACTTCAATCTTTCTCTGAAACATGGAATGCGAATTATTATCTATGAAATCCTTTTTTTTTACAGTTTTAGTGTTCTGAACCTAAAATCTAGAATAAGTTTTAAGGAATCAAATATTTTTGTTTCATATCTGACACCAGGGAAAGTGTTTTAAATCTAATATGAGATACATTTATTTATTTATGTATTTTTAATTTTTATTTCAGATCGCTTAGCTAGGGTTTCTATTGGGGCCCCACTCTTGAAATTGTGAGGGTTTGTTCACATCCCATATAATTTCTTGTGGTGATACTGCTTAACAAAGGCTCTAGTACTGGGGACTTCTCTCGCAATTACAATTTAATCTACTAGCTGCTTCTCTTGTTAGACTACTGCTCTCCAACTCCTCTTCTTATCCTTGTGCGATCTTCCTCCTACAACCCTCCAACATACTCCTCCAGCTTGAATGCTTTTTCCGCTAGCATGTCCTCTAAGTTGAACACTTTCATCTTCTAACCTCCAAATTCCTCCTACAAGGCATCTCCTCTCCAACGTTTATTCCTCTAGCTTGAAACCTTATCATCTAGTGTGCTAGTCTAGCTTGAGAAGTTTCAACTTCTTAACTCTAATCTTCTCCCCTCTAGCATATTGTCATGTCCCCTTTTTCCATAAGATTATTGGATATTCCATAAACCTATTTTCGATTGCCTGTAGTCTTGGGAAAATAAATTAGGGAAATGACTTTGTAATAATTTGTTATGTCCTATTGTATATGCATCCAAATTATAGAGCCCTTTAGATATTATGTAATCAAGCTTTATTCCTTTTAAGTGTTGTTCGCAAAAGTTGTGTGTGCGGGGATCCTTGAAGAGAAAAAGAAGCTTGAATCTGTATTTTTAAGGAAAGTGAGTGCTCAATTGCCTCTTTAAACCTAAGTCAAAGTTCAGCTACATTATCCATTTTTTATGATATTATTCCTCAAGCAGATCTGACATCCTATTTGTTTGTCATTGGAGATTGGAAGATGAAAACCCCTTGATCCTCATGCTGACTAGTTGATGAAAACCCCTATCCAGTGTTGAGAAATTCCATTTAACGATTTCATCTGAGCTTCATTGATTTGTTGTCCAGATGGCTCCTATTAGCACCTATTTTTCTGAATTAGGCAGCTCTCTCTTAGTGCCCAAGGATTGTAATTTGATGGTGGCTTTTGTAGCACTGCCTCCTTGCTTCAGATTTTTATACTTCTCGTAATAATATCATTATTATTGTTCTAACAACTAAATTGGCTTGAATGTGATTTTCCACTATAATAATAGGAACAAACAGTTATTGCAAATTCTTCTATAATTGCAAGGGTTTACACTTTATTTTTGCATATTATGTTAAGCTTATTATTATTAGGATAGGCCTGATTTAAAATAAGATCTAATCGTTGGTATCTCATGGAGTTAAATCAAAATGAAATATTGAACATTCTCAATCAAGGATATTATAGGGGTATCAGAGCCTTGATCCTACAGTCTACCAGCCTTACATAATTTGGGGCAAACAAGATGGCAGATGGAAGGATATGTGATTTGATAGAGAAAGAAAAATCTCACGCCATGTTCGATGCAATGATCAATTTTGACGCAGGGTAGAGAGTGGCCGAAGTACTCGAAGGCATGATGGAATTGTTGGTGCAATCTGTGCAAGGTCAAAAAGCTTCTGGAACTCCAAAATCATACATTAGAAGAAGTGCAACGTGGGTTAATCAAGTGATTGGTTCTTTTCCAAATCCCTTCCAACTGAAACTAAGTTGATTGATGGCTTTTCAGTCATGCATGTTGAATACAAAGCCCTAGAGCAAGAAATTCAGGTTGGTCCATCATTTTTTGCATTCCACAACATCAAATTTTGAAATGGTCCACAAACTAAGAAGAAACTAGTTTAAAATCAGGCGAACAAGGAACTTTAACAACATTTGGGCAAGTTTCCGTACCGATGCTTGATGCGACACAAAAGTGTTAAGTTCATGCTTGGATCCAAAAAATCAACACCTACCTATCTCTAAATCCAATGTCTGAAGAAAAAGCCATCAAGTCTGCCTCCCTCCATCCGAAAGGTGTAGCCCATGAATGGTTGTATCATGGCATAGTGACACAACATAACAATCTTATCACTACTTTTGAAGAGTTCAGTGAAAGGTTGATTGAAAGATTTGATAGGTTTGTTCTAGAAATTAACTTTTGAGAATTGGCATAGCTAAAAAAACTACAGATCAATGAAACACTTCATATGTGACTTTGAGAGGATAGTTGTCAAAGTACTTGATGTATCTAATAAAAAGATCATGGTTATTTTGTAGAAGGATTAGCAGAGCCACTGAAGGGATTGGTTAAGGCATTCCAGAGCCTTCCACTCTTCAAGAGGCAATCAACTTGCTTTGGGATCTTCCTTACCTCCTAGTAAATCTTATGCTAATGCTCCACCTATAAACTAGAAGTTCCAAAAGGGAGAATCAAGCACACAAAAGATTCCAACACCATTAGAAAGAAATGAAGGTAACAGAAATGAACTTAAGGGAAAACAACTGTATTTCCATTGCAAAGAACCCTAGGAGTGAGGATATAAGTGCCTAGCAAAGAAGTGTGTTGTATTGAAGTTAGGTCAAATGAGGAAACATTAGAACTTGAGGATAAGAAAGCAAATGCAGAATTTGATGAAGAAAAAGAAGACCTAGGTGTAGGGACTCTTGTGGCTCTGTATGGAATCCATTCAAGATTTTTGGTGTGCTAGCAAGCCCAAGGATCACCATCTTGATCAACAATGGAGTAATCCACAATTTTATGAGGGATTGGTGGTTAGAAGGGGTTTACTAGCTAAGATTTTCAAAGGATTCTATGTGACTGTGGCTGATAGGTTTACCATACCGTGTACACAAAGGATTTGATAGCTGAAAATGTCACTTGGAGATCGTGTGATATGTGAGGATTTATGTGTTTGTATCTGCAGATTCTGACATGGTGCTTGGAGTATAGTGGTTAGTCGTTGGGAAAATTATCATAGAACTACCAATCGATGAAATTGAAATTTAAATGTGAGGGAAAGGAAGTAGTGTTAGGCACACAGATATACTAAGCGGCGGTGGGGGGTGAATTGATATATTCCAAATTCAACTTCAAACATGCAACTTTAAAAACATCACTGTATCTCAAACTATCATTAAGACAACTATGCCAGAGATAAACACAACCACACATCAACACATGAGAACAGATTTACATGGAAACCAACAAGGGAAAAACCATGGTGAGAATAGTTACTTCAATCTACTGGCCAAATGCAACCTCACAAAGATAATAATGAACTTACAATATTTTTCAGGCATCAATTCACTGTAGTAGGCAAATAATAATGTTAACTGATATAGTCAACTAAGTAATAAATAATTATGTTTTGTATTTGCAGTATTAATCCTCAACAGTCATTAGCCTTAACCAACATCGGCCTACTATTTATATGTACTTTTTCATCATCTCTGATGATAGAGTGCTTATTGCATATTTGGTAAATGGTAATAAAGTCATCTTTTTGGAATGTTGCAAATTATTTATATAACTGTGTTTTGTACTATAACACTTCTATTTACTCTATGAATCTATAAAAAATAGAACACCCAAGTAAACATTTGGCATCATTGTCGATACAAACTTTGGCCAAACATAACTCACATGCGAGAATCATGGCATTCTAATGGGATAGCCCATTATGAACCAATATAAGCCAATGAAGAAAGAGAGGATCAGCTAACACGACCGTCAATATATCTCTGGGGTATCTCATTACAAGAATACATTCGGAGGGAAGTGCTCAACAAGGAGATCCCTTAGGGTGCTATCTTGGAAAACTTCTTTGTCAATGAAAAGGTTGATCGTCTATTGCAAAGATTGTCAAGATTGATTGCACACCACTTCATCATCATTCAAGTCCTTCAGAAAGAGATGGATTGAGAGCGACTAAGGCAACACATATTGCAATGGCATGAGGAAAGGAACCAGTGGGAAGAGGAAGAATGTGATACTAGTAGAAGATGTGCCCCTCGGAATTGATGCCCATACAGCCAAACAAAGACAGTACACGAATCCCAAGCGGTCAAGAACCGACAAAAGGGTCGATGAGAAGATCTCTTTGACTGCGAGAACAAAGTGAAAGATGAAGGAGATTGAAAACAATTGCCGAAGAATTTGATAGCCCAAGCCCACCGAGAAGTAAGAGCCAGAGTGTCAACTGAAGTTGTCACCGGAAAGAAAGACAAATATCAAGTGAAGATTGTACATAATGGAGGCAGAGCGAATTGGAGGAAATCGCCAGACACTTACCACTTCTAGACAAAGTACAACAAGACATTGATGCCCAGATAGACAATTTGTCTGTATAGTCAACATTGGGCAAGTAGGATGAAGAAAGAAACCAAGAGTTAACTAAAATATTCGAAAATAATATATATTGTATCGAGAGGCTATTCATCTCGAAGGAACCAAGCATTGTGTGATGTCCCCAATTTTAGCAAGTATTGGTTGTGGTTTTGTCAGCTCATTATCGCGGCCCTCGTGAGTTGACGCCTGGTTGTGAGGCTCCCAGTTGGCAAACTCACTATTTTTAGTAAGTCTAGACTTACTATTTTTAGTAAGTCAGTTGGTCAGTGTTTATCTCTAACAGGGCAATATCAGCAATGGTTAGTGCTTCAAACAGTGTTCAGAGTAGGCAATTCTGTGGCTGGGGATTTACTATTTATAGTAAGCCTATTTTTGGCAGTTGCTATTTTTGGCTATGTCAGTTTGGCATGATCAGCAGTGGATGCGGGATTTATCGCATAAGTTCATATTTATTAATTAATAGTTATTAATTAATATTTATAAAATATTAATTAATAATAAAGCCACTTTATTATAATAATACTTTATTATAATAATGTTTTAGAAGTTGATAATTAAAGGAGCTGTGAACTGAAGCTCTTTTTGGGAAACTGTGGCCAAGGATGGATTATAAATATGAGCTCATTTCATTGGGATTGGCATTCGATTATTTGATAAAACTTTTGACTTTGTGGCTCTGTGCCAGAATTTTTGAATTGTGCCCTTGCTGAAGTATAAGGGTTTCTGAGTTCTTCTCTGCTGCAATTGTGCTGAGGTAAACAATTGCAAGATCTCTCTATTGTATTTCTGTAGCTAAGGAGAGAATTGGATTTATACTGGAGATTGTTGTCTGAGGAGTTTGTTGATAATTAATTGGCACACTAAGAGGTGCAATTAATTCTAGAATTTATGTTATTATTCTACGCTTTTATAAAAAGTTGTGTTTGGAGAAACTGGTGAGCGTTTGGATAAAATACTGAGCTTATCGAATTGGAAATTCGATCAAGTCTTCCGCACTTTGAATCGGATTCAAGTCTAGTGAATTGTGTAATGATTCGCATTGTTGAGAAGTGACTGCGTGATTGATTGAGTGACGTGAAGTAGCAAGCTGCGGGTGAGCTCAAATAAGTGTTGCATCGCGGGGGAAGAAGGAGAATTGAAATCTGGTTGTGGTGTCTTCCTTCCTAACCGTGGCTGTCGTTAGGAGACTCTAGCCACATTGCAAGCTAACGCATGGACTCAGATCAGTAACAGCAAAGAGCAAATGCATGCCGCGGTTGTCATAGGAAATCGCGTGACCAGCATGCATCAATAAACAATATAAGGTAGTTTCACTTTCAATTCCAATTAATGTTTAATGGTTAATGGGGAGAATTGTAGTGCTATATTACATGACATAGTTTGGTAATTGTATTCCAAGTGATAAATCTTTCCTGGTGAATTTGTTTTTGGTTTTAAATATTGGAAAAGTTTGCAAAAAAAAAATTATTAAATTTGTTTTGAAAGATAAGTTTAGTTATATTATCTCGCAAAGTGAATTTTGGTTTGAGTTGCAAAGAAGAGCCAGGCAGGCTCATTAAAAATTGAAGGAACGGAACTAAAAAACCCTAAATAAAGGGAGAGCGAGAACAAGTCTGATGATATCCAAAGTGCAAGGGACGAGGAAGGAAAATGTATAGAGGAATTGTACTTGGCCGAGAGTGTAAGGCGGGCACCAAAACATAGAGGTCAACATAGTCCACCCAAGTCCAAAGCCAAAGGAAAAAATCAAGCAAGAAGAATGGTGAATCTGCCTACCAGAATGAACGTGAAGACATAGAAACTTCTGAAATTCATGGGGAATGGGATTGAAGATCTAGTGAGGCACTACGAGACATGCAAAACTATTTGGATAGCAAGCAGCCAAGAAGATAATGAATATTGGTTGAGAGTGTTTCTAGCAATGCCACGGAGTTTAGCCATCGATTGGTTCATGGAATTTGAGGAATAATATATAGCCTCTTGGGATGCATTGAAGAAAGCGTTTGAGATAGAGTTAAAATTACTAGGAGATGACAATGAGATCGTGGCAAAGATCTACAACACTAAGCGAGGAAAAAATGAGAATGTATGAGCTTACAATCGTAGGCTCAAGGAGTTGCTGGTAAAGTTGGAGAACCATTCGGCCAATGGATTTTAGAAGTGGTGGTTCATTGAGAAACAGATCCCCTTGCTATGCAAGAAGATGAAAGTGGTGCTCCTGTCCTTGTATGTTAAATCTTACAATCAAGTGATGGACATTGAGAAAGAAAATAAGACATCCCCTTGAGGGAAGAGAAAGATAGATAATGACGAGAGCATCAAAGGTAGCAGCAATGAAAAATCCAAAATAGTCCAAGGCCTACGACAAGACATGATGCGAATGATGAAGGAACTAAAGGCTGAGAAAAAAAAATTAAAGGATACAAAAGAACTATGGTGAGCCAATTGTAAAGTAGGTCACAAAAAATAAATGTCCAAAGAAATTATTCTGTGGATTTTGTCAAGTAATGAGACATTCCATTAAGGAATGCCCATGCAATTTAAAAACAAGAAGCACACAAATGCTCTTCGCACAGGCGAAATAATCAACCCCTCCTACCACACCTCCTAAACCACAAAAGAACAACAATAATACATCTCCTAGAAGGTACCACAACAAAAGAAGAAATAAAAATTGGTACAATAATAGTGGTCGTAGAAGCCCAATCCAATCGATCCAATGCCAAAAATGTAGTGAATGGGATCAGTTTGCCAAAGAATGTTGAAGTGACCAAAACAAAGGAGGAATGCTATGTAAATGGTATGGACTGGAAGATCATAAAGACATCGATTGTCTGAAACAAAAGGGTATCAACATGGAGGAATGGAGGAACAAGACAAGGAAATCCTGGTAGTTACCATAGTACAAGTGAAGAAGCCAACGTGGAACAAGTGATGGAGAAATAAAGGAGAACCTCCAATGAAGTAGCAAGTACTTCACTATGGTCAGAGTTGGAAAAGAACATAGGACGATAGATTTTGCAAACAATCATACCCATCAAAGTGACAAACCACCTATAGGCAATGTTGCAACTGAGAGTGGCAATTACAAACATAGTCAATGACAACCAAACTTGGCGACAAGAAGGTCCACGACAGGCAGTAGAACTACCATTGGAGGGTGAACAAGTAATTGATCCAATACTGTTGACGGTGAACTGGAGGAAGCCAGTTGTCATCCAAATGGAAATCATGGGGAAGAATCTAGCAAACACCATCGTAGATTGAGGCTTCGGAATAAATGTACTACCAAAATATACTTGGAAGTGCCTCGCGAAATTTTGTCTCTAGCCACCAACATTTCACTTAATAGGCGTTGATCAACCTCTATCCCTAGATTTATGCCCCCTAAATCCTTCCCCTACGAACTGGAGGTCACAAGGGCATCCCTCACCCAACGACTTCCTACATCCATACTTCTAAATGAGATCAAAGTCACATATAGTTCTCCTTTCAAGGTTTCTCAAAGTACAATATGCACAGGTTTCCATAAGCTAGGTTTCGTTAAGGATTCCCTTCAATTAATAACACTTTCCCTTAAGGATATTGATCTCAAATTGAATTCCACTCATTAATATCCATAATTCAGCATATGCTACAAACCTTTTGATTTCACCTTATTGACATAAAGACTAGGTCGATTACCCACCCACAATAAACTCTCATTATTTGCACACACATTGCAACCATTATCAATTACTCAACATATCTTTTAATATCCAACATCATGCAACTCGCAAGCAACCAGACATCACAACAATATTGATGTAAGGTTTTTAGACTCAATGGATCAGTTCAATATGCTAATTTGACACCTCACTATGAACACATTTTCTACACTACCTTTACATACAATGGTGCAACCCAGTATTCTTAGTCCAATTCATTGACTAGATAATATTCACACTTGCTACTCATCAAAACTTTAATCAAGAACCCATTAAAGAAAACTAATGCATTTATGCCATATACTCATAATAATCATCAATTTAACGTCATCAGCTTAATTCCCAATCAACACATTATATATTATGTAGATTGCAACATTTATTGCAAAAGAATGGTCAAGTATATCTAAGATTATTCAACCATACCTAAGATATTTGTGGTAGAAGTTATTGGCTCCTGAAATTTGTTGAACCACCTGCGCAACGAATTCTCTCCACTATAATTCCTATGCCCTTGCTTCTACTCAATCAAGGAGGATGTGTGAAGCAGAGTTACAGGACTCGCAAGGTCAGGCCTGGACTCGCAGAGTCCTGAGCCGAGTCAGGCCTGCCGGGCGCAGGTGACTCTGGACTCGGACTCTGCCAAGTCTAGGAGAGTCCATCCGGACTCGCAGAGTCCTTGGACTCGCTGGACTCGGCGAGTCCTGAGCCCAGGACTCTGCCGCGGCAGCAAGTATAAAAAGTGAAAAAAAACACTTTTTTAATATTTTTTACTTTTCATTAATGGTTTATATGTTACGTTTTTGACCTAAAAAGGTCATTCTATCACATGCAAACAAGGAGAGGAGAGAAAAAAGGCTTGAGAGAGGAGTATTGGGGTTTTAGGAAAAATATTGGGAAATCGATTGACTCTCATAGATCGATTGTTGATTGTTTGTGCAAGTTTGTAGCTTGCATTCACGCATTGAGAGGAGCTAAAAGAAGCATTTGGAGGAGGCATCTACATTAGAAGAGTTGCA
>MU224527.1:1024778-1039624 GCA_018584345.1 Thuja plicata | reverse complement strand
ATCTCAATTATTGTGTATTTGATGTTAATTGACTAAATGATGAATGAAAAATGCTTTAAATCCTTAAAAATCTTTGAATTTCTTGGGTTTTTCGATTTGCCGAGTCCGGCCGCCGAGGCCAATCCAACCTTGCCGAGTCCGAGGCGAGTCCGAGGCTTGTAACTTTGGTGTGAAGTTTAATTTTCTACACCTCCTTCCTTTCCACACCATTTTCTTGCATTTTTCCCATCTTCAAAGTTCCCTAGAAATGCCTCTTCCCTAATTCTCACATTTCTAAGATTTTTTAATGCCTATAAAACAGCTTGAAATTTTACATTTTATGGGGTCCTTGCTGCCTAACATTTTTTCCTCAACCTGCAATATTTTTCCTCCAAAGGAAGGGATGCCATGCCTTCTTAACAACATTGACGCCCTTCTTTTGATCTCTGTCGTCTTCAATGGAGGTTGTCACCTTAGTCAATGCCCTACTTCCTTGCTAGATCACCTATCATTAATGTTGGACAATGACTCCGTCTCCCCTCCTGTTCATTTAGTTTCAATATTTTATTTCCATTAATATTTTAGCTATTCAATATGTAGTCAAACAGGCCTTGATGTGTGGATGTGACGAAGAGGAATAAATAGTTATTGTGAAATGTTGCTCATTCGCAATGGTTTAGAATTCATTTTCGCATATTTTGTTACATTTATTATTTCTTAGGACAAACCTAATACAAAATAAGATATAATCATTGGTATATCATTGAGTAAACCAAATTGAAATATTGAACATCCTTAATCAAGTATGGTACACATACTCCTCTAACTTGAACACTTATCCTCTAGCATGCCCTCCAATTTGAATGCTTCTCACATTTGAATATCCTCCCCTTACTTCCTCCTACATTCCTCCAATATTTGAGTTGTTATTTAATCATTAAACAAGAAAATTTATTTATATATTTGAAGTTTAGTAGATTCAGTACAAAATTCAATTACAATATCAAAGGGAAAAATTTGAGACTACTTAAAAGAATGATTTAGCAAGGAATAGCCTGCAAGAATTTACTTGCGAAAAAATTAGTTCAGTACAAAAATATGAAATTCTAGTTTGGGATGTCCGATCAAAGTTGTATTTTAGAGAAATATATGATTCTAAATAGTCTATTAGTTGTGTATAACATTCTATATGTTGCTGGTGAGGACGAAGTCGAAGGTGATGACGAAGAAGATGAAGATAAAGAGGAGGAAGATGAGGAGGTTGGCGAACCAGCTGAGGAGTCCTTTGAGGACGAACCAGAGGATAGCGGCTATCCAGCCTTGGGTGATAGCTCTAAATCAGGTTCTGGAGCAACCACAGAAAACGGCACCACTTCTCCCTCTGTGTGATTTCATGAGCTAAGTCCATTTGGGGCTTTCTGAATTTTGAATTTTGAATTTTGCTTGGTTATTCAAATCTTTGAATTATGACCTTCTGCAAAAATTAACACTTGGTTGAGCCTAGGTGCTCTGTTCTGGGTTCACAATCCTCTTGGTGGGATTGGGTTATGAACCAGCAACTTTTTCGTATGCTTTCTTTACTTTTTACAGTTTATATATTAATACAAATCTCGGCTTCGGCCCCTTATTGATAAAAAAAAAAACATTCCATATGTTACTAACATAACTTAATTCAGTAAGAGGGAAGTTGTTGCATTATTTTTAGGTTAATATTTTCATTCTTTCTATTTACCATGTATTTATTTTCCCTGTGATAGGTATCGAAGCCGATGCGAAACCAGTCCTAAATATTAAGGTCAAATTATTCAACTGAACTAATAGAGAAGGCCAAATTTCTTTTATTCTGTACCTCCAATTTGTTTTATTGGCAATGTACCAACTCTTTTTCTTGCGTTGCCAATTTTTTAGGATTAAGTGGTCTCATAAATTGATATCTTGAATTGCTAGTTTTCAGGGCTATCTGGTTGGTAATGGGCTGACAGATGACAAATTTGATAGGGCACAAGTACCCTTTGCACATGGAATGGCCCTCATATCAGATGAAACATACAAGGTTTCTATACATGAAATCAATTGAAAGATTAAATTTTGTATCCAATTTATGCATTCTTCATGCCCCAATGGTAGTTACAAGGCAACTTTGTGATACAACATGAATACTAGTTTGAAATGGACCTTTTGGATAAATATATACTATCATGTCTCAAATATTTTAACCATTTATTATTCCAGATACTTGATATGACATTTCTGATATGGCAGGCAACAAAGGAAGCTTGCAAAGGTACTTATTATTCACCCACAAATTCTTCATGTCTATCCAAATTACAGCCAATATATCAGGTGAAATTCATAATCCCTACTTTACTTCTATGACTACTACATTTTTTGTAATCCAAGTTTCATGGTCTCTTTCTAAAACTTGTTCTTATTTATTATTTTGAAAAAGCAACTTTTTTTTCAACTCAATACTGCTAATATCCTCGACCCAAGTTGTTTCCCCATTACGATGAAGCAAGAAATTGTTAGGAGTCAAAAAGAAACAACAAAGAGGTATGAGAAATTGGAAGTGCTTGATCAGCTTAATGAAGCAAGGGGCAGAATGTTTAGTCAAGTTTGGTCCGCTAGGTTCACAGCTGAAGATGGACATCTCCGAATTCCCCTTCAACTTGGTTATGAAGACAGGCCTTGCCCTTCTCTGGTAAATTGAATTCATCCTTTTTAACACCAGAAAATTGGAGGTTTGAATAAAAAATGCAAATGGTTTAATGCATCTTTGGACACAAAACTTACATTGTCCACAACTTTGAGAATACATATTATAATCTGAAACAAAGATAAGAATTTATATAACAGTGTCCAATAAATTGGTGCGCTCAATCATTTATGCAAGAGTGCTAGGAGATCTAAGAAAACAACATCCTTGTCTGAACAAATTTTCAAGCTATTGCATAGTGCACTTGACACTCATCTGAAGCATATTATATTTGAAATGTGGTGAGATTTGATCTCCAATTTTCTTTTGCACTTCTTGCATAGCTATACAATACAAGAAGAATATAATTTTTATATACTCTTAATACAATCTTTGTAACCTTTAAACTATAGCTTTTAGGTATTCATAAAGATATCCTTTAAAAACAATTTTTTGTTTGGAATGATACACAAATTTGAACTTCGGTGTTAAGATTTATCCACATACCATATGATAGGAATTATGTGTTGTAGATGTTTAATTACGACCAAGTACTGTGTGCATTCTATTAATATGGTGCTTCATATTGTGAAACAGGACAAATATCACCTTTCAGATATCTGGGCAAAAAGTTCTTTTGTCAGAAAAGCAATTCATGTCCTACCGGTAGTCTCTTTAACTCACTCCCTGCCGTTGCAGACAAATCTTGATTCTTGACAGTTACCAATTTAATTTCCTTATTTCCACATTGTTGGAATTCTAATGATGCTAATCCACTTGTCAATTATTATTTAATATGTTGAGTTATGATCTCAAAGTTACTACAATTTCCTATATCTATTTAGTGCATATTCTAAGCATATAGGTTGCTGTCAATAAAATTTGAGAGTTTTTCACCAAATAGTATATATTTCTTTAAATTCACTTGTGCTTTATTTAGTAGGATGATTCTGTCATTAGTTAATTCAAACTTTCACAACATGCACTATTATGATGGTGTACTTCTAGATTAACAGTCATCATTATATTAACAATTGTTCAAAGTATAACGTATGTGTCTCTACTTACACAACAAACTCTCCATGTCGATTATAGCACAAATACTCACACACATAATTCAAAAACTCGAACTCCAAAAAACTTGGCAAGCCTAGATTTTGACTTGGACTTGAGACTCGGGGGAATTCAGTACATTAAAAAAATTGTAAAATAAAAAAATGTAAAATAAACTTAATCAATAATGCATAATAAGTATAAAAAATGAATTTAGAGCACATGCCTATTTTGATCATGGTAGTGTAACTTGGAATCAAGATTGATTTGGCAGGCCAAAATATTAATGGAACGCCATTACTTTTAGAAATTTCAGGAAACAAATAAATGATGAAACGCTCTTAAAAACAGGGGAGAAAAGTTATTTTTATCATTTCAATTCAATTAAAGAAAATAAATACTTCTTTCCATTTGGCACAGTGCAAAACAATTTTTTGTTTTAAAATTTTTCAAACAAGAGAGTGGGTTTGGAAGCAGTTGTCCCCAGCAAGGTTGAGGGACAGTGCCCCTTGCTGGGTCCATGGATAAAGCGCCAAGCCAAATTAATGCCTTCAAAATCATAGTGACATTCATGACACATGAAATTTTCATAATTTTATTGCTTGACCATTTGTTGATAAATTGATGCAATGTTGTCAAAAAGTTGGATGCAGAATACTGTAAATGAGAAAATGACAAAGAACCAGGGTATTTATCTCTTTTCTGCCCATAACCTTTTTTTTTTCCATTGGTAGGTGAATTTTTTGCATGGGCTGAAACTCAAGTTTTTGTGCGATCTCCTTAGCAAGTACTCACTTGAAACTTGGTGGCAAGTTTTTTGGAAAGTGATTCGCTAGGTCTTTATCACTTGTAACCTACTAACCTCCAATTAGGTAGTTACTTGCAATTTTTTTAAAACTACACTCTAAAGTTTAAGCTATAGAAGATGATAAATTTCTATAGAATACGAGTGTGAAACACTTTAGAGAAGACCATATTACCTCTTGTAGGGGCCACCAAGTTGAAAGTACTACATTAGAATCCAAAATATGTATTCAAATGATGCCATGAGTCCAAGTGGGACCTTTGCAGATGCCTAGATAAAATAGACATGATTGAATTATCTCCCACAATACAAAGTATTGGTAATTTATTAGTTAAACTTAACTATGTTCTAACAAGTTTCTTGCTAAGGATGGAAGGAAACAGTGGTGCACATTTTGGTAGGGTTTCGGTATTACTAGAAGATCTCTAATAACTGGTTTGAGGAAACTTGAGTGGGATTTCCTTTATTAACTGCATTATAGTGGGGAATTGGGATTAAGCAAGCATCCTAAAGATTATGAGGCTCCAACATAATACAAGATTATGTGGGGTAGAAAAAAGACAACTTTGTGACCCTAGCAAGATTCAACATAGTGATTGGAATTACTTCTAATTGATCTAGGCAAAGTGATACGTAGATAATTTGGAATGACACTTATAAACACCCCTGCCCCTTATATGTATTCTTCCTAACCCTCATTACCTACCCATGTGACATTAGTTAAATTATTCCCTTCCCTCTCGATATTAAAGCAAAATATTGTATTACATTTTGGGTACTTAAAAAAGGTTAAAAATCCAATATGTACATGATATGGTATTTCGTTAGAAGTGAGTCCCTTGAGATTGCCCTATCTACAAGTAGTAGGAATCATGGTACCAATTTTGTCTTTGTTCATTAGGAAATGCATAGATGATCCTTCTTAAGATGATCATGTATTAAAATTCAATTTGGCCTTAACCATGTACCTCCTTGGGACCAATAATCTTATGTATGAGATTAGGAATTGGTGCAAGAATCAAAAATTTGAGGTACAATTGAGCTAGATCTTCCTTGAGCGAATTGGAGTTGTCACATAGCATTAGCCAATAAGAAAACAACTTATAATTGTGTGACCTTGTAGAATGCGCCTCCATGAAGCTTTGGCGTGAGGTTGAAAGTTTTGCAATATAAATATGATACAACATAGTAGAAATACTTTCTGGAACTCTCATGTGCTAATGTGGACTCTAGCAAGAATAAACCATTATAATAAGAATCGGTCTTTGGATAAGAGTAGGATGACTATGATATTTATTGGAGACCTATAAAACAAAACAAAAATTAAAGAAATATTTGGGTTGATGTAAGATTGCTCTTACACCTTAGATATTCCAACATTAGAAACTAGCAGAGAATCACATCCAAGTATACAAGCCTTAGATGGCCTAGCTTGGCTTAGGATTCAATGAATCTAGCAAGTATGTTGCGAGTTTGGAAACTATAGATTACAAATTCTTTTAGAGTATGTGCAAGTAGACAAGCACTAAATAGAATGTGAATATTATGGACAAAAAAGTGTTAAGGACTAAACTATCATGTTCTCACAAACATGTGTGGATTCACATTGCACATCTATGTTTTTGAGTGTTATAACTTGTGGTCTGTCATTTTGTTGATGCTTATTGTTTTATGAGTTATAACTGTATGTTCAAATATTGTAATTTAATGAGAAATTAATGGTCATTGCTTTCTTGCATTTTCTTCATTTCTTTATAGGAGAACATAACAGGGGAGTGGAAAAGATGTACTCCTCGTTTTAAATATAAACGCGATGTCACAAGTGTGATTAAAAATCACCAAAATTTAACCAAGAGAGGTTATCGGGCTTTGATCTACAGGTAAAGTGCTGCTGTAGGAATAAAACCTTTTTGCTCACATGTCATTTTGTTAGAATATTTTCAACTTTTCCAATTTGAAGATACTGGCCATTATACCTATTTTAGAGCTCCATATATAATTATAAGCTCAATACTCACCATTGCATTAGATTGACTTTGATGTATCTATATGTCGTAACAGTGGTGATCATGATTTGATCATGCCATTCGTTGGAACTGAGGCATGGATCAGATCATTAGGATATTCAATAGTTGATGAATGGAGATCGTGGTTTGTAGATGGACAGGTTGCTGGGTAAGACTATACGGATTCTTAATGATGGAAATAGTAACCTAGTATGAAGTTAGTTGCTTTCAATTCAATATGAATGAAAGGAATGATTTAAGCTTGTGGTATGGATCCATGTTTATTAATTATTTGTGCAAAATTATGCTTATTTATTTATAGAAAAAAATAATGATACCTGCTGCATGTTGTGTTTAGATACACAAGAACATATGATCACAACCTAACATTTGCAACTGTGAAGGTGAAAGTTCTAATCCTACTTTTAGTTGGAGATTTTTAGAAGTTTGTTCAATTTTTTTCTTTTTTTTGAATCAAAAGCCATAACTTTTTCTGAAATAATGGATGGTTGATCTATCTATGATATTGAAGAGCCATGAAACGCAATTTTTGTAGGGAGCTGGACATACAGCGCCGGAATACAAACCTAGAGAATCATTCGTAATGTTCAAATTATGGAGCTCTAGAGAGCCTTTGTGAACATTCAATTAAGATATTATTATTGTGTTATTCTCCATTCAATTAAGATTTTATTATTGCCTTATTCTTCTGTATTTTTTTAAGCTTATTCAAAAAGTTTTACACTTAAAGTATGTTTATCGAAACAATGAGGTCTAACATCCTTTCTTCCATAAAGACGTACCTTCTAAATCCTAAGAAATTAGGAACAGGACCTAGATATTGAATTTATTCAAATGTATCCCTTTTTGTGCCTGATTTTAGATTTATGAAATGATGTAAAACTCTATTCTGTCTTTCCATGATAAATTGATTTAGCAATCTAGGTACTCACTCACCTGAAGTACTGTCTAGGTGTGAAGTGTGATCATTAATATTTCAGGCCAAAAAATATATTTCTCTGCTAGGAGCAGATAAAAATCTCATTGTATATGATCTAAAGGATCTCAATCAAAGAGTGCAATATTTAAAAGTGGGCTTTAAAAAGTGCAAAATGTGTTGTACTAGGCCTTCTAATACAGGCAATTTAAAATTCCAATTTAGTGTATATTATGTTAGAATGTGAATAAAGGTGATACATGACAAGAATATAAGAATAATATAGAAGCTACAGATGCA
This sequence comes from Thuja plicata, assembly GCA_018584345.1. Taxonomy (NCBI): domain Eukaryota; kingdom Viridiplantae; phylum Streptophyta; class Pinopsida; order Cupressales; family Cupressaceae; genus Thuja; species Thuja plicata. The sequence goes on along the minus strand of MU224527.1, from coordinate 1,031,849 downwards.
TACTAGGAAACTGCCACAACGTTTGATTGTCATAGTAAATCTACACCATTCGTTGAGTATTAAGACGCTTATCATCAACTTCCTGTTCAAACTAGCGGAGTAGAGGCTACTAGCAAGAAAAGATGATGTATAGAAACTCATCCTCATTTATAATATCATTGAAACACTTATAATGTCATTTAGAAAATTCTGATTTTAATGAATAAACCTCCTATTTTCACTCTTTTGTTAACTTGTTACTTCAGTAAATAAAGCATTAGTTGCTGACTGGAGCGATTAGTGCCCTGCATCAACAATTAACCTCCTCTAATAGCCACAGTTGAACTTACTAGTTACTGATGACACCATTCCAAGAAGTTCTTATACTTGCAGACAAGTGAAAAAATTCTGGGACAATAGCGACAATATTTGGGGATTTGTACTGCTAAAGCTGATAGTTTACTCCTAGCTTACCGGATTCGCATCCCCTGCATGAGCATCATGGTGTGGATGTCTTTGGGTCTGGATGTGTTGATGGATGTGCCCAGATGCCCTATGGATGCGTCCGGATGCGCATTAAGTGCATCCGGGCGCATCCACAAGCGTGGATGAGCACCTGGAGGGAGAGCATCCGGGTGCATCCGGATTTGAAAAGCACATTTTAAGTTTAAAAACACATTTTAAAGTAGTTTTTTTATATTTTTTTCCACAAAACCCTAAAACGGCCCTTTATAAGGCTATTCATAGTAAAAACATATCATTTTGTTTGCTATTTTGCTCTCTTCTCATTTAGTCTCCATTTTGACATTTCGAAGGGCAAGTGATTATTTTCAAAGGGGATCGTTTGTGGGGTGCCAAATAGCTTCCACAAAGGAGACCTAAGCATCTAAGGTAAGCATTTGACCCTATTCTTGAATCTTTTAATAAAAAATTTTAAGATTTTGATGAATTTTTTCTAGTTTGTGATGAAAATTTTCAAGTTTTTATTTATTTTATTTTTTTAATAAAATAAACAAGTTTAGCTCTCTATTTGTAATGTCCCCGTTTTTAGGCACATCGGATTAGCTTATTTCTGTGACCCTCATAGGCTAATCGAGATGTTGGAGAGGGTCGTGTGGCAGAGCCAGTGGTCAATTTCCACTATGGACGTCTGTGATGCCAGGATTGCTCTTCGTTTGGGTCAGATTGACAAACTTACTATTTATAGTAAGTGTTTATTTTGGGTGATTGTCATGATAGTTATTTATAGCAGGGCACATGTGCATTGGTATGAGTGGAATTGTGGATTCATTTGCAGAGTTTCCAGTTTGAGGGACTTACTAATTTTAGTAAGTCTATTTCTGGCAGTTTCTATTTGTGGCAAGGTGTCTGAGCAGTTGTCTTGCCAGAACAGAGCACTTGGGTTGACTTGGGTTGATGATTTTATTAATTAATTAAGTTCACTTAATTAATTATATTATGAGTTCATTTAATAAAGTCAAGTCATTAATTAATTATAATGACTTATATTTAAATGCTATGTCATTTAATGTGAAGAAATATAATGAAGTATTATATTTCAATGGAGAAGTTATGCAAGTCAAATGTTTTTATGACATAGTGTTTTAAGTTATGAAAATGTGTTGAAGAAGCTAGGGATTCGATTTCTCTTTGGGAGGTTATAAAAGACATGGAGGAAATCGAATTCATAATTATGTGTTGATATTTTCAGCTTGTGAATTTGGCTTCAAGGGTTTTGGTGATTTGGCTCAGAGAATTGCAAATTCTTTGATTGCTTTCAGCACTTAGAACTGGTGAAATGAATCCAGCGATTTGTGCAATTGGAAGAACTTGCTGATTGAATTGTGAATTCAATTCAGTTTCATATCACTTTGAATTGGATTCAGTTCCAGTGAATTGTGAAGAGGATTGGTTCAGTTTTCTTGTTGATTTTCGAAAGGGTTGCATATGAAGTTTGACGTCATAAGGAGAAGGGAAGAGTGGAAACGCTGATTTCTTTTTGCAAGGTGTTGCTATAGTTGCTGGGCGTGGGCTTGTTAACAGCCAAAACCATTCTTCTTCAAACGCCATTAATCATACTAGCAGAGGCCAGTATATGGGAAGACAACAGCAGCAATAAAGCAGGTTCTAGCTGCGTTAGGAATTTCTTCATTAATTGTTGATGTTTCACTATTAAAATTCTATGCTTTTCAATACGCATTTAATAAAGGATTTTCAGAATACAGTGGCTATGAATTATAGTCGCAGTTTGATTTGAATCTTGTAATGCATTTTAATTATTTGGAAAAGATATCAGAAGACTATATATTGTTGAAAGAATTGAAAAGAATCAAATTCTAGAATTTTAGAATTTCTTGCAGTCAAATTGAGGGTTAGAGCCAAGCATACTCTTAACAATGGTATCAGAGCCATTTTCTTGCCAGCCTGCAGGGAAGTGGGTTTTTCTAAAATTTTAATGTAGAGGAATAGATATATTCTAGGCTTCCATTACGCTCGCAAAGGTAGAAATTTTCCTTCGGGAAAATTTTATACTGGTCCTACAGATGACATGTGAGTGATTCACACTCTTGTAGTTGCTTTAGTCATGGAAATAATCAGGAATTTAATTAAGCTGGAAAATCATATGGAGGTTACACCACACGATGAAATGACTGTCATGAGGGATGCAGTGCTTAGCATGTTTGCGGAATATAACACTCTTCCTCAAAAGGTTAGGAAATATTTATCTTTCTACCATTTAAAGACTTTCATCCAAAGCTATATGGAATGCATGGTTCAGCAAAGAAGCAATATCACTGGATAGCTGGTAACTTATTTGCAAGAAGAGTTGGTTCACGTAGTGGCAAGCAAAGGGTGTATGGTAATAGGTCCCAGGATCGGGTTTTGGATGGACATGCAGTTACTTTGGAAGAAATGTGTGAGGATACTGTCATATCAGCAAGTTCTACCTTACCAGATGAGCCATCCATTGAGGTGCTTCGTGGCAGTACCTCAGTTGATGATGTGTGCACTGATGGTAGCACACATGTTGTTGATTATGAGATGAGTGATGTTGTTACATCGTCATATTACAGTACAGATCAGCACAGTGGTGAGGTTGTGAACAATCCTTTGTTTGAGATGGATATAGCATTGTCATATGACAATCCACTTTTCGAGGTTGATGTTGATCACTCACCTGAATTGGGCTTGGCGCAGTTTTCACCATCTGCAGACACGGTTCAGTTTGCTATAGCAGCAGTTGGTGATGTTTCTAGGTCCACGAATTATGGTTGTGAGCAAGTTGAAGATGTGGTCCCTCTTATCACAGTTACAAGTGTTGTTGATGGGGTTGGTTACTGCAAGTTAGCAGGAGGTGTCTTGCAGGGTCAGTACATCCATGATGGTTTTACAGTGGATGGATATCTAGATTGCGGGAGTACATAGGGTAGACTGGCAGGGTGTGCAAGGAGCTCTGATCTTTTAGATGGTATTGGATATCCATTCTTCCTTGTTATGGATGTTTGTGAGTTTCATCTCTACTGGGATCCAGGTAGTGACAGGTTTGGCACTGCAGATAGTGTGGACAACTATGGTTGGCATGATGACAGGGTGTTTTGGTTAGCTCAGTAGATGGTGATTTCATCACAAGAGTTTGCTGGTGATCGCAGGGACATTACACCATCCTATCCTTGGGATCCGGGTGGACTTCTGTGTTTTGTTTTCTGAGATTGCTTGGGGACAAGCAATTTCAGGGAGGGAGGACTGTAATGTCCCCGTTTTTAGGCACATGAGATTAGCTTATTTATGTGACCCTCGTAGGCTAATTGAGATGTTGGAGAGGGTCGTGTGGCAAAGCCACTGGTCAGTTTCCACTCTGGAGGTCTGTGATGCCAGGATTGCTCTTCGTTTGGGTCAGATTGACAGACTTACTATTTATAGTAAGTGTTTATTTTGGGTGATTGTCATAATTGTTATTTATAGCAGGGCACCTGTGCATTGGTATCAGTGGAATTGTGGATTCATTTGCAGAGTTTCCAGTTTGAGGGACTTACAAATTTTAGTAAGTCTATTTGTGGCAGGGTGTCTGAGCACTTGTCTTGCCAGAACAGAGCATTTGGGTTGGCTTGGGTTGATGATTTTATTAATTAATTAAGTTCACTTAATTAATTATATTATGAGCTCATTTAATAATGTCAATTCATTTAATTAATTATAATGACTTATTTTTAAATGCTGTCATTTAATGTGAAGAAATATAATGAAGTATTATATTTCAATGGAAAAGTTATGCAAGTCAAATGTTTTAATGACAGTGTTTTAAGTTATGAAAATGTGTTGAAGAAGCTAGGGATTCGATTTCTCTTTGGGAGGTTATAAAAGACATGGAGGAAATCAAATTCATAATTATGTGTTGATATTTTCAGCTTGTGAATTTGGCTTCAAGGGTTTCGGTGATTTGGCTCAGAGAATTGCAAACTCTTTGATTGCTTTCAGCACTTAGAACTGGTGAAATGAATCCAGCGATTTGTGCAATTGGAGGAACTTGCTGATTGAATTGTGAATTCAATTCAGTTTCATATCACTTTGAATTGGATTCGGTTCCAATGAATTGTGAAGAGGATTGGTTCAATTTTCTTGTTGATTTTCGAAAGGGTTGCATATGAAGTTTGCCGCAATAAGGAGAAGGGAAGAGTGGAAGCACTGATTTCTTTTTGTAAGGTGTTGCTATGGTTGTTGGGCGTGGGCTTGTTAACAGCCAAAGCCATTCTTCTTCAAACGCCATTAATCATACTAGCAGCGGCCAGTATAAGGGAAGACAATAGCAGCAATAAAGCAGGTTCTAGCTGCGTTAGGGATTTCTTCATTAATTGTTGATGTTTCACTATTAAAATTCTATGCTTTTCAATACGCATTTAATAAAGGATTTTCATAATACAATGGTTATGAATTACAGTCGCAATTTGATTTGAATCTTGTAATGCATTTTAATTATTTGGAAAACATATCAAAAGACTATATATTGTTGAAAGAATTGAAAAGAATCAAATTCTAGAATTTTAGAATTTCTTGCAGTCAAATTGAGGGTTAGAGCCAGGCAAGCTCTTTACACTATTATAATGTTTTTGTATATTTATTTTGCACTTGTGTACTTGTATTTCTTAGTTTTTTTCTAATTTAAATTTATGTAATTTCTTATAATAGCAAGAAATCAGATTGCAAGAATGGTCAACAGTCAAAGTTCAGTGGGTGGGGAAGGAAACAATAAATTCAAAATTGATATAGGATCTCCTTTATGGAGACATACCACAAAGATTTCACAAGTTGCAGGACGTGGGGGATATATTTCGAGGTGTAATTACTGTAATTTACCAAAAAAACTCATATTCTCAAGTGAAACTTCACTTTATGGGCCCTGCTGGTAAAGGGATGGGAATGTGTATATGTCCAAATGAGAAGGGGTTGTCTCCCACACAAATAGCGGGATTTGTAAAAGAACAAGAAGAGGATACTAAAAAGGTTCTAAGAGCAAAACAAAGTGCTTATACTAGCGAAAAGAAAAAAATAATGAATTTACCCACTGATACAGTAGCGGCCTCCAAACATCTCTTCTTGCTTATACCCTCTATTGAAGATGAAGATAAAGTACAAATTACCACCCACAAAAGAGGTCCATTGGACAAAGCATTTAAAATGGAGGCAAGAGATATTGCTGAACAAAAAATCACACGTTGCCTCTATGCCCATGGTCTTCCTTTCAACTTAGTGAGATCGCCATATTGGCGGAAAATGGTGTCGGCAATCAATAGTGCACCTCCTAGTTTCATTAGTCCTGGGTTTGAAAAGGTGTGTGCCACCTTATTGCAAAGAGATAGGAATGCTATTGAGACCTCCCTTCAACCAATTAGAGATTCTTGGATTGAATCAAGTGTTAGTATTGTTTCCAATGGATGGAAAGATATCAGAAACCGTCTATTGATAAATGTTACTGCAGTGTCCCCCAAAAGGGCAATGTTTTTTAGGGCAGTTGATTGTGAGGGGGAAGTGAAAAATGTAGAGTTCATTTCCAAAATCTTCATTGGGTCCATAGAGATAGTGGGTAATGAGAATGTGGTCCAGGTAATTACGGACAATGCGAAAAATTGTAGGGCTGCAGGTGCTTTGGTTGAGGCAAGACATGAGCACATTTTTTTGGACACCATGCACCATACACTCCCTCAACTTGGTGATGCAACAAATTAGCATCCAAATAGAGTGGGTGAAACAAATATACGAAGAGGGTGAGGAGATCCAGATGTTTGTGACAAACCACCAAATGTCACAAGCAATGTTCAGATCTTTCTCGAGATTGGAGTTGTTGAAGGTAAATTTAATTTATTTATGTCATGTTCAATATCAATTTGTATATAAATTTGCTTAATATTTATTACTTTTTTAATGTGTTATTTACATATTGTTATTAACTAACTATTAACATGATCCTAGGTTGTTGAGACCCAATTTGCATCTCATACAGTTGTTATGAGACAACCTTTGAAGGTGCGATAGGCATTAGGTCAAATGGTTATTTGCAACCAATGGGGTGTATGGAAGGCTTCAAATTTAGAGAAGGCCCAAAAGGTCAAGTCATTGGTCTGGATGACAATTGGTGGACTTGTGTGGAATATGTATTGGAATTCACTGAGCCTATCATGACTATGTTTCGATCTACTGATACAAATGCACCCTATTTGGGGGATGTCTATGATGGCATGGACACAATGGTAGATAAATTAAAAGTGGTAATATAAAAACATGAGAATGGCTCCATAGAATGTGAAACCTTATGCAAAAAGGTGGAATCAATCATTCATCATCATTGGGAAAAAATGACCATGCCATTTGCCCTCCTTGCATATGCCCTATCTCTGAGGTACTATAGCAAGAATGTACTTCTATGTGTCATGTCCCCTTTCCAGAGTGGACATCAGAGACGGAGGAGTTGACCTATCATTGGAGTCTCGTAGGCTAGCGGAGATGGATAGGGACTCATTCAGTGCATACAGTGACTGGATTTTGGCTTTACAAGCAGTTTGGAGCAGTTCCTAGATTTTAGGGGATATCCCTACTTTT
>MU224527.1:990819-1019938 GCA_018584345.1 Thuja plicata | reverse complement strand
TGTATATATACACATATGTGTGTGTATATACACACATGTATATATACATATGTGTGTATATGTATATATACACATTACACATGTGTATATACACACACACATGTGTGTATACACATATATATATACACATGTGTGTATACACACATGTGTATATATGTGTGTGTGTATACACACACATGTGTGTGTATATACACACACATGTGTATATATACCCCCATAAAAAAAAAAGATTAAAAAAAATAATTTAAAAATAAATCAATAAAAATAAATAAATTTGAATCCATAAATAGCTTATTCTCGAATAAGAAATGAATTCCAACTTTTTTTTAGAATTAACTAATGGAAGCATTGGCCCCAAAATGGGGATTAGTTTTTTAATTCAAGAATTCAAAAAATGCCACAAACAGATAATTAAATTATTCTAGCATTAACTAATGCTTATTCTAGGTTAATGCTTGGCACCAAACGTTTAGTACTTCTAGAACATTGGCATGTCCAATAAAGTTGAATGGTAACAATCATTTTGCTTTGACTATATGTTGAACATAAAGATAAGTTTAAAAGACATATTTCCAGCCTAAGTAATCATATGGACCATACTAAAGAGGAGGGATTTTGCAATAAGCTTCTTGTTGATGCATGTTTTGATATATCATTAAGTGTATATTAACATTTTTTTAAGAGGAGATGAATTTCTCCAAGGCTTCAATTTGCTCGTCTAGACTATTGAAATAACTTCATTAGGGAGAACAATGAGTCAATTCACAAAGGTATTGCTACTATCCTCATCTTTGATTAATTAATCTAGCTACTTATTGTTGTCCTCAATTTTGCACCCACAAAATTGAACAATCCTACGCAATTCTAAAGATGATTGGTAAGAATTCTCTCTAAGTTGGTCGGTGTTCTGGGAGAGGTTTTACTTAACAGAATCAGTTATCCTCTGATTCTCATTCATTTTTCATCTTTTTCAAAGCATCCAGTCTTTGAGTCTTCCTTCGTTTTTCTTGATTTAGCTTTCTTGGTTTTTGGTTTTGTTTTGGGCTTAGGTTTGTAGTTTTTGTCTTCCCGGTCATTCTAAGTCTTCTTAGGTGTCATTTGAGTTAATCAAACTTAGTTTATAGGTGTTTCCATATTCTGCCAGCAAACTTTTTAGGCCAGACTGCATGTTGTTAAAAATCGATTAAAAGGTGGACTTTTTCTTGTTAAAATCAAGGATCGAAAGTTTATCCTGTATGCAAAGTGGATTTCAAACTCCATTTTAAAATTTCACACCATTCTGTGAAGATTTACTTGGTATTTTTAATGACAATGGGTTTTTCAATTACATCTGCATATCGAGTCATTGAAATTCGAAGTTGCATATAGACTTTTAAATAATGTTGACATCTTCAGATTAATATGTTATTTAAAAAGGTCTGATTTGGTAAGCTAAAGAAGAGAGTTTGTGAATAAAATCATATTTATTTTTAAAGTTTCGCATTTTGGGGGAATGGTGGGGTTTTCATCTCCAAATGCATGTGAAATTTATTACAAAGTTATCTTACCTTTCACTGTTATCATGGGTGTCAATTTTAACTTAGAAAGCATATTTCCATGCATTACATATTATATGTGATATGCTTTTGAGAAAGCCAGTCATGCAAGGAACAGCAAGGGTCGATTTTATAAATGGCATTGTTATATGTTACAAAATCCATGTTTAAAATATCATTTTAAAGTAACATGGCGTCGTTTTTATATGCTTTTGCATATATGTTTTGAAAATTTTCGAAACACACCTATCTTGCTTTCCTTAAACTCGCGGTTTTCTCTTAAGATGGATGGCGTCATTTTCTAAACCATTTGCATATTGTTTTACATGTTTAAACAAATGCAATGATCCCCTTAAAGCGCGTGACTTAGCTTTAAGTTAGGAGGCGTCGATTTTTAAGTTATGAACATGTTAAAATACATGTTGGAGGCCTCTTAAACTGTCGCTTTATGTTAGTGATGCATGGTGTCGATTTTTATTCCTATAACATATCTTTTAGACTTTAAAGTGTATGTTATCTCCTTCCTAAAGTGTGTTTTACTCTTCTAAACTGGAGGGCATTGATTTTATATGCTTTAGCATGTACGTTTGAAAAGTAAAGACATGCGATAGCTTTTTTATTAAAAAAAACTACGGTTTCTTTGAAAACTATATAGCGTCATTTTATATGAGCATGGCATGACTTTTACATATCAAAGATATGTGTGTAGGGGTTTTCTAAAGTCGTGGTTTATGTGCAAGAGCCTGGCGTCAAATTTTAACCTCAGTGCATTTCATTTTAGACCTAAAAAATGTGTTTTCACTCTCCAAAAATGTGTGAGTGTGTGGCGTTGTTTTCCAATTAGCTTACATATCATTTCGAATGCATATAACTTCATCAAAACGATGTGTTTTCTTCATGTAATTGTGGCGGGCTTTTGAAAGGGATTTGCATTAGAAAAAGTTAATAGAAGGCTGCATTTTTGCAAGAGGAACCTACCTAGGGCATCACAAAGAAGAAAAATGGTTTTGAATGCAAAGAATTCATTGATAAATCCCTACATTTTTGCCATTAATATTGGCAGATTTTTGGTAAGTCAAAAAATGTTTTCTCTTCTTTGCTTTCGAAATACTTTCTTTAATGCATTTGCATTTAGTAAGAAGAGATTGAAATTTATGGGGCACATTTTGTTGAATCTTTCCACCATAAGTTGTTGTTTTTGAGCAATTTAGGGCTGTATTGTAGACATTTGTCACTTCCCCAACTATGACTCATTGGATTGGCATTAATTCTGCATGAAGAAATTATCAAAATAATAGGTTATATATCTTCTCTTTTCTCCTCCAAAGACTAAATTCAAAATTCTTGAGTTCATTTCCAGAATTTTTGGTTTGTTTTGATAAAAAAGAAGAAAGTTCTTCCCCTTTGCATTTGAAGAATAGGTATACTTTCTTGTTTTTTTTTTTTCTTTTGCTTTTTGTTTTTGTTTGCATGCTTGTATGTTTCATTTCTTCCTCTTCTCTCATTTTCTCCAAGTTGCATATGAGAATGTCATTTGTTCCCATATGCAGTCGGGATTAAAAACGTCGTTCTCAAGGATGATCTTCCCCAAATGCATAAGAAATGCAAAGTGTTGTCCCATATGCAATCCCTCCAAAAAATCTCATCTTTTTCATACTCCTATTTGAAAAAGAAAGGAAAATTACTATTATCCCACATGCAATTCTTCCAGAAAAGCTCACCTTTCCATCTCATATGCAATCATATTCAAAGGGGTCCACCAAGTTATAGATAAAGATATTTTCTTTATTCTTTTTACCTCAACCCACTTTACGTATGAGCATCAGAAGGCTTCATACCTATCTTCTTTTCATCTTCTTGAAAAGGATGCCTGCTTTCCTTGTTTGTACATCTATCATGGATTTTTCTTCCCTTAATGATGAAATGCTTATTTTTTGGAATTTCCATGTGACAGTTACTGCAGCTGCAAAACTGGCCATGTTGGAAGGGGGAATTGAATCTCCTAAAGATAAAGGGAAAAAGAATATGAAATACCAATATGACAAGTACCATAACTCCATCATGCCCTCTCAGATCACGTCTTATGTGGATGAGATCTGAGATACAGAGATCGGACATTTGAATATGGAGGATTTCTTGAAAAGGGTGGATACGTCCACAAAAGATGAAATGATCAGTGTCCGAGAAAGCTACATACACTATGTCTCCACTTTTCCAATAGCTGCTCTTGAACCGGAATTTGTAATGGCTTGTGCTAAGCATTTTGATCCTACCTCTCGAACCATCAAAGATCAAGATGGGAAAGTGATCATCAGTTTAGATCCAGACACCATTGATTGGGTTTTCAAGGTTCCTCCAGCTCCGGTCGTACTGGATATGATAGTTGATAGAGCTCTCAAAAGTTGGGAGAATGGGAAGACAACTTGTGTGAATTATATCAACGAACGTTGGTTGATTACTAAAAGGCCTAATTTGGTAATATGGCCGAAGGGAGTACACATATCCAATTTTAAGGAGGAGGTTCATGACCTCATAACCTTATTGAGTAGATTGAGAGGTCTCAAAGAGTCCAATCTTTTTGAGTCGTGGATGTTTAAGTATCTCTCTTTGATTCTGAAATCAAGGCAGAGATTATTTTGGGGAGAATTCATAAGTAGTTCTATTTGTGAACAGCTGGTGCAAGTACTCAACACAAGTACTTTCTACATGAATTATTATCTCATCTACATTGTTGTTGCCTTGGGTTCTTTTTCGGGGCTATCTACTAAAGGAGATAGGATGCAAGTGCCCGTCTGGACCTTTTATGATCAGTTTCCCCTTAGAGATAGTCACATCCATTTCAGGAGGGTACAGGATGCATTTTTTGGTCATTATCGATGCATGTTTGATAAAAAAACTCCCAAACAGGAGAGTCTCTAACGAAGCATGGAGTAAAGTCAGTGAATATGGTTGCCTTTTTCTTCAGTTCCCAAATTTCACTTACTTAAGAGTGGGATATTTTAAAGGAGAACCATATACCTTGCCAAGATATCCAACATATAAGATCATTCTCATGGAGTAGGCCATGCAGCTTATGGTTGTTCAAGTTTATCAAAATTCTCTACACAGGCCTGGTGTTGGCATTTCTTCACGCAATACCTTAAGGATTGGCAGGTATTCACTTGACACAGTTCCGAAGGCCAAAAATATGGAGTTCAAACTTCAAGAAATTAATTTGAAGAAATTCATAGCCAGGAGTTCTTTTGACTGGAGGGGTTTGAATGATAAAATCTGAAAGCAGTTTAGTCATGTACACTGTCTGGAGGATGTTTGGATTGAACTTCGTATTGAAGCAGAGATCACCAAAATGGATTGTTGTAGGCTCACTGTCAAAAAAATCATAGACTTTTTTCTTGTTGAGATTCCAAATGGAGTCATAGATGATAATGAGATCTTGGATCCTGAGTACAGAAAGCATCATGTCAAGAACTTGCCCATTCTACCACCATGTTGGTCAGTGAAGGAGAATGTATCCATTTGGGATAGATTCTAGGATATCTTGGCAAATACAAATATTTGGTTGAAGAAGAGGGGCATAAAAGTATTAAAATCAATCCTGGGTAGGATTTCGATCCAACGGGTCCTGTGGGTATGAAGTCTGAAATCTGAGGTAAAGGAAAAGGGGAGTCTTCTGCATATGAGGTCAAGGCTATTCCAAAACTTGTCAAAGGAGGAAAGCTCATGGTAAAGGCTCCTACACCGGAAGCATCATCTAGGGCAAAGGGTCCATAGATGATTAATCTCTTAGATAGTGAGGAAGAACTACAAGTTTCTACTTCTCCTGAGGCAACACAAGTCCAAGTAGTGGAGGAATTTCAAGGAATGCATGAGTCAGCCCCAGAAACGGATGAACCTCCAATGTCCCCATTGGATACATATGTGGATTCTTTCACGGTTCAGTTTTCCTTAGTACATTCAAATGCTATTGTGCGAGCCACTCCTATATCCTCTTCTGCTCCAATGCATAAGGAAGACTTGTCACATGTTTTTTACGAGCTTCCTGAAGAGTTTCCTCGGTTAGATACACTTATGTCTAACAATGATCTAGTGTTCCAGATGGAAAAAGAGGATGAAGGTGTTTTAAAAGCATCCATGATAGATATTCCTTCACAGAGTGAACCAGTAACTACCATGGTTACCATTGATGCTTCAACATCATATTTTGTCTTACCTCCTTGGCTAGGCACTATTACATAGAAAAGGAAGAAGTTGGAGATACCTCTGGAAGATTTTGAGATTGCCCCTAAAGGTAAAACCCGAGTTGCAAAAAATAAGAAAGCTAAAGTGCTCTTAAAAATCATTATTGATGATCAAAAGGTTAAGTATGCTGAAGTAGCGGAGCCACTCATAAGAAAAACAACAAATGAACCTGAGAGCACGGATTATAATATCACAAGAGTGGAGTTAGGAAAGCAATCTTATGTGAGTTGTCAGATGGATGCTCATGATGCGCTAGATCAGTATACTAAGAGAACTGATGAGATTTGGCAAAAGAAACACTTGCTAAAAGAAGAAAACAATTGTCTTTGTGATGCTCTTGAGAAACTTTCTTCTTCTCAGCAAGTGAACTTATTTACAGAGGATGCACAGCAGCATGTTGAACTGGAGAAGAAGGGAAAAATGGTAAATGACTGGGGCAGTTAGTTGGAGCACCAAGGAATAACAGTTACTAGGGATGTGTACCGTATACTCATGAATTACCAGAAGACTACAAATAGGCTACATGAGTTGGTTGAGATCTTTGATCAGCAATTAAAAACTCTAAATGAAGATTTAGATGTTTAAAGGAAAATGGCAGAAGCTGATCTAGATGTCTTATGTGCCTATGAAATAGTTCCTTCGAAGGACATGTACTTTGAATTCTTAGATCAGATGATTAATAAAGAAAAAGTTTTGAAGGATTTGACCACAAAAGTACATGAGGCTTTACAGGAATGCGTCAAGCCCAAGGAATTTGTTGTCAAGGTCTTTGAAGAACTGGCATGTAAGTTGTTTTCAGAGAGTGGGGAGCTGATTTCGGAGGAGCAAGTCCTATCAGGATTTGTACAAATAGTTCATCAAGAAATAGAAGTCGATACCTTCAGTTGCAGCTCTATGGATAAGTTGGCAAGCTACAGAATGACATTGAATCAACTTTAGAAGGATCTGGGTCGATACAATGGTGAGATTTCAAAAGCAACAAGTTGTGCACTCAAGACTGTAAACATTGCTTGACAAATAGTTTCACCAGATCCAGCTATTGTGCATAAGTCTCCCTGTCAGTTTGAGACTTGCATTATTCTTCTTTAAAAAGTGTTGTTAGGACACTTAGTTTTTGTAAAAGTGTAAGATCTTTGACAGATTACACAAAAAATATGTAAAGTGTTCTTATGTAATCATGTTGAAGGGACTTTAGGTTCGCCAGCATTGAATAAGTCAAAGTTAGTTAGTTGTTGATAAGCTTTGAATAGATCTTAGTTAGTTAGAGATAAGGTTTGAATAAATCAAAGTGGTTGAGGGTTTCCCCTTTCTTCTCCACTTTCATCTCTCCTCTTTTCCTATATAAAGGAGGGAGCTCATTGGAAATAATCATCTTTTGTTGTGTGCAAGTAAACTATATGCAAAGCTCTAATATTCTAAAGATTTTGTGTTTCATTGTAAGAGAGTTGAGCATTTGAATAAAAGGAATAGAGATTGACAAACTTTGAGTTGTTGTCTTGACAATTGATGAATGTTTTTTATGTAACATTTGTTAATCCTTGTTTCAGATTGAGTAGTTAACTTATTTATTTCATTGGAGCATCTTTAATCCAAGATTTTTGAAGACTTTGTGCTTCAGGAGATCTGGGTTACTATAGAGTAGTGGTTGTCATACTCCAAGGACAGAAGACTTTGGGCTTCAATATTGGAAATTAGATAAATAGAGTACTTATTTCGAGTGAGGACAAGAGGCTTTGAGCTCTTGTATCATTCCATCTTTAGATAAATTCATCGTTGTCTCGGTCAATTGTTCTTAAGTCAATTACCAAGCCACTGGTATTACTGTTGCAAGGTGAACTATATGTGCTACAGTTCAGTTCTACTTGAAGCCACCTGCGATAAGAAGGGAGCCTCCCCTATTGCTAAGAGGAGAGAGTAATGTCACACATTGCTGCCTAAAATACACATTTTTCAAGTTGTAGTCTTAGTGACTTGAAAAATATTTAGCCAACACTTATATTTAAATTATGGTTCATTCCTTAATCAGAAATAGCCATGCATAATTATAAAAATGTCTTGAATTAGATTGCAATTTTTAATATCAAAACCTACATAACGATATGAAATAAAATCATATGTATTTCCAATCTACTCTTATACTAACATTGAATTAAAAGAAAGAACAACAAGAGAAATGGGAGAATCAAAAGAAGGCAAAGAGGCCTTGATAACCTCACCTCGTTATCACCTCAACGTAACTCATGAAATCTTACATATTCTCAAAAAAAGATCAAGTTATGAAGCAATTAATCTTGCACAACTTAAGGGATGTGTTTAACATCTTTGCATCATTCTCATTGCACACTTAATATTTTCTTTTATGATTTAGGGGTTTGTGTTTATTAATGATGATAGTTGGTACTTGTTTCTTTGACCTTATATCATGCATGGTTCTATTAATCTTATGTTTGTATGTGCACATGTCATTATGAGAGAGTCTTATTGGAATTATTCTAGTGTTGTATTGTTGCAAGGGGTGGTAGTGTTTTGATAGTTGAAATTGAAGCTTTGGTTTGTTGTTTTGTGTTCTAGTCTTGGATTTTTTATCATATTATCTTATGGCATTCATGCTTAGAGAGACTTGCTCAAGCATGGGCATGAATTTGTATCAACTAAAGAAATTTTCCACTATTCTTCAATCCAAGTCATTAATCTGGTGAAGACTAATATTGGGTTCAAATGAGATGAAAGATATGGGTCATTTCGAGACATATGCTACTATTTTGGTCAATTTTCACAATAAGATTGAATAGGTGGTTAAAAATATAGCAATTTGTGGATCTTGTTTCTTTTAATAATGTTGGAAAATAATTTAATTTGAAGCTAAACTCATTTTTTGCTCCTTCAACTCTATTTTATGGGTGAAGACCAAGGATATCTTAATGGATTATTTTAAACCTATTTGTAGAGATGTGAGGATCTCAATGGATTTGTTTTATAAAATTTGTTAGGTGATAAAAACATTTGATAGTATCTCATCAAGGTCAAGTTTTGAAGGTTGTAAGTAATGCTCTATGTCATCTTATGTCAATGACACTTTGTTTTGTCATGTCAAGTGAACAGTTATCCATAATGTACACACATATTGAGATCGATCATTACTTCCTCATCGATATCATTGACAAGGTTAGTAGTAGTGGTTGGTAAGGCTCTTGCAAATAAGGTTGGTTAGAGGTGGCATTATATAGATAGATAGATACATATACATATGCATATGTATACATATATATGTTATGAAAATTACAAGTGTAGAAAATTACAAAGAAGATCAAATACACATAACACAAAATTTACGTGGAAAAAATGTGGTAAAATTATACCAAGAAAAAATACACGAGCAAATATATTTCAGTATTATTCTTAAGAATTTTCACAGTTACAACGATGTTTAAAATTGTATCTACAAACATGACTTCAAGTTGCATATAGCAACCGAGTTGCAGAGTCTTAATTATAGACCACTTACTAAATTTAGTAAGCATGACTTGTACAACTACATGTACAACACTTGTCAAAATTACTATTTTTGGTAAGTCACCAAAAATGACTTACTATTTATAGTAAGTTGGCTCATAAAAACATCTATTTATATTACTTGTCTCAAAAAATATTGTGCCTTCGGTGTGGTCGCCTTAATGGCGCACTAGATGATTCTCCATGTATGTACGTAGACACACACACATATATGTGTATATATGTATATATATATGTACATACATACATATATATGCACACACACACACACACACACACATATGTGTGTGTGTGTGTGTACATACATTTATACATATATTTGTGTGTGTGTATATACATATGTGTGTGTACACACACACACACACACACACACACACACACGTGTGTGTGTGTGTGTGTGTGTGTGTGTTGCAAATCATTGCGGTGCATTCTTGATTGGCTAAGGCCATTTTAATTGTATTTTTTTGCCTCTTCTCCTAGGTTGCGTGATATGACATTGTAATCCTGAGGGAATTATTTAGCATGTATATTTTTCAATCTTGTTGAATTTATCCATGAATATTGTATGGATTATAGATGGTTTTATTTACTCTCTTTTTTTATCAGTAAAATATATTTATTTTATTATAATATTGTTTTTTTTAGGGCCCGTTTGTTTGTTGGAAGATGGCTGGAATTTGAAAACGGGAAGATGTATTTTTGTACGGCCAAATTCCCATTTTGGTCCAAAATGNAAATTCCACAAAAAATGTGGAATTTGCCAAATTCTCATTTTGGACCAAAATGGGAATTTGGCCGTACAAAAATACATCTTCCCGTTTTCAAATTCCAGCCATCTTCCAACAAACAAACGGGCCCTTAAAGATGATTATAGTGATAGACCTTTGCAGATTTTGTCTGTAGCAGAAAACCAAAACCACCATACCAAAAAAACCCCATTTTTCTACCTACATCATCCCATATCCATGGCCATATAAAAAAATTTCCTTGTAATTTCCACCCATTCCCAGCCTAGTATACAAAAATTACAAAATTGCCTATTAACAGGCCTATTCTACTACACCTCGACAATTCAAAAATTCAACTCACAAAATGATAACCAGACACTGAAAGAGGACTAATGTAGGGTTCCTCGATTGGAAACGTGGTCCATAGCACCACCAGCACCAACATTATGTCTATTCCTAGCCAGTACGATCCCACCCCTGGCTCTGATTGCACCTCATTCATGTTCCACATCCTTGGGAAAGCCCAAGTCCTCCTTCGCGAACTCATCCATCGCGACCACAGGCACTTTTGGCACATCCATGACCATGTTCACGACCCCCAGCTAGATTATTTGTCCTTATTTCCCTTCTTTGGGCTTCCATATCCACCTAAGCATCTATCAATTTTAGCCAGAATAGAGAGCGGTCCATCTGGCTCCTAGGTAAACCCGCGACCAGCTTCGAATCCCAATTGTGCACAAAATTAACTATCATAGCCCAGGATCTCCGAGCATCCATTAATTGTTTTATGTTGTTTTCCAACCCTCTGTGCATCATAAAATGGTGCACAAGCAGCAGAACCCCTGGGTAACCAAGCCAATCCCCATGAGGAGACACAAAACCACAGCCCGGGACAACCCATTACAAGAGTTAGTCCATGCCCACCCGTCATTCAGGGTATACGCATCTCATCATTATCTACTTCACCTCCTCCTTCTGTGAGAAATGCATCCCCAAAGAAAAAAAATAGGTGACAATATCTACATTAGTGCGCCACCGGAAGTCTGATACCACATACTCCACATCCATGAGAGCTTTGATCGCCTCCACAAAGAAAGGGTGCGTCAAAGTGAAAATGTGACTCAGTCACACCTCTGTAACCAACCCCTTGAAGTTCATCTTCTACTTTTTGGCATCGAATGCTAAGTTCGCTTCCATGACACCTCGCTTCACTTCACACCTCACAGCCCACCTATATTTTTCGTTACCAAAAAATTGTGCCATTGGGTTTGTGAACCAAGGAATGTATGGTACTCATGTTCCTCCACATTGAAAGCTCAATAAACTTAGCATGTGTGAAGACAAATTCAAAATGAATTTGTCACCTTTCCAGTATTGAATGCATCTTCGTCGATCAAAATCAAATGAAATATTTCCTCTATCCTATTCATCACATCAAAAACATCATATTGGGTATGATGATGTCATCTTCCACCTTCGACAATGTTGTTGTCCACCTCAGCATGCCACATCCACTGCTAGCTTAGACAATGATTCAGCCAATACATTTCCCTCCTGATACACATGCGTAATTTTGAAATTTTGAAATGTAAGCAATTTCTTTCTAATGATCAAAATATTTCTCTTTCTAATGATCGATAATCTAGGAATCCCCCTCCAGATGTAGGCTAGCCACCTATAGCCTTTGTGTCATCTTAGTCCCCATTAGTACAGCCTAGGCCTCAACGTCATTATTAGTCCCATCACTCAATCTTTTATGCTCAGCCGCAATTATATTTCCATCTGAATCCTTAGCAACGTACCAAACACCCGAAGGACCAAGGTTTCCCTTTGCAGTAGCACCGAGGTTTACTTTAGTTCTGTAGGATTTGATAACCATCAAATCTTCCCAAGATCACCTGCATGCAAAGCTATTACATAAACAGAAGCAAAAGACAGAAGATAGAAGGATCTATGGCGGCCAAAAGGCCAGAGACTGAAAAAGCATGTTGACATAAATAATCTTCTATATTCAACAATAATGAAATTACAATCTCCTTATGAAATAGAAAGCGGTGAATCCTTATAAAGGATACCGAAACCCTAAAAGGGAAACTACTAGGAAATGGAAACTTTCCTAAGTCTAACTTAAGCAAAGAGTAGGTAAACTAATAATTAACTAATTTAATTATTAGTAATACTCGACTACTCTAACACCCCCCCTTAAGTGTAACTTAGGGAGAAGCAAAAAAGATAAACTACTGCAAAAATCAGGAAAGATGGGTCCCGACAACTAGGCCTGATCAGGTACCCAAAACATAAAGCAAACTAGATGAAGAAAACCTTCAATCTAGAGAAAAAAGGTGTCCCAGAGAAAGGAACAAGAATGAGCAGGAAGCATCTCCGAAGCATGAACTGTGAACTCTGTCAGAAGATACTGTTGGAACCCCCACTGAAGTGCATGACCAGGTAGAGAAGACAAGTGTCTGAAGAGTTGATCAATCGAACCAGGAAGCAATAGAACCAACAAGTGAACCCCCCCATAATGCTGAACCGGGAGAGGTGACAGGAACACTGAAATGTGATGCCAGCAACAACTGCAGAAGAAGAACCAGGAACACCAATAGTGCAACAGAAGCACACACACACAGGATAAAGGGCGGTGTCACAGACACACTACATGGGCTAATGTCATGGAAGGTACGCTCACTTGACAAAAGTGGATGCGCCTAAAGCGGCAAATGCATCATAACCCCCCCATGGCACTTTATAACACAGTGCGAGTACTAAAACTGAACAAGGTGTACAAGATCCAAGAATGCAGAAGTAGGCACTTTATCTCAGTGCATTTACAAAAACAAGAATGCATCAGAAGAGCATGCAAGCTCAGATGTCAGAAAGAAGAGTGAGCTATGAACTCAGAAGAAGAGATCCCCGGACCTGTAGAACCAAGCACACCACCAGAGGGCATAAATTGTCAAACGCGGAGGAGTGAAAACCCAGAGAAGAAGCAGAAAAAATAACCTCTGCCACTAAAAAGCACACTGAACCAGCTTTCCGACGATATCTCGTTTGCCAAAAAAGGAGTCCGGATGAGCCAGATATGACTCCCGGAAGGCAAAAAGAGACATCAGACTTCAACAGTAAAAAACACTATTGGAACGGTGGAACCAAAAATCCTAACCTCCACCATCGGAAAGTTCTCGGAAAGAGATTTCCGACGGTATATGGAAGTTAGAAAAAGACCCCCGTATGCTCCCTGTAGAGCAAAAACAGACAGGTAGGGTCAAAAAGGGCCTCAGAGAAAAAAATTAAGCCCTCGGGGGCTAAAAAAACCCCGGCCCCTGGGCGCATGGCGCGCAGGGGGCTGAAACCAGGCCCTTGGTCATACATATGACTACCCGCTAGCGCTGCGGGGCTAAGAAACCCGCCGCCGGTGGCGCGGGCCGGGCAGAGCGGTGTGTGCGGGCCGGGCGGAGCGGTGTGTGCGGGCGCAGTCGGCAGGGAGCGGAGGCACTACGGTGGGCGGCGGTCGCAGAGGAGGCAAGAGACACGGGAGGCGGCGGGCCACTGCGGAGGACGGCGGCGGCGGCGCTCGGAGACCTGCGGAGTGGCGGGTGCCGCGGAAAACAGAGGGAGGCGCAACGCCGGAGGTCGAGCCTGGGTGGGGCGGTGGCGGCCCGGCGGTGGCGCACTTAAAATTGCACAGCGCCCGTTAGAAAAACACCGAAAACTCATTAAAAAATAATTTTTTTTAAAAAAAATTCTCGAAACCCGTGTCCGTACGGCCCGTAGGAGGCCGAAAAAATTCTCCAGATGCCCCGGTGTCCAAATCGGACAAGCTTTATATGGATTCTGGGGTTTTTGGGCCTTCCGGACGCAATGAAAGTGTCCGTTTGGGCCCAAAATGCCTCCAAAAATAGAGACCCCCCAGAACCAATAAACAAATGCCGGAAAAAACCTCTGAAACCCTCAGTGCCTGTATGCTTCAACAGAATACGAACAGCGAGCTGCAGGCGAGCTCTGATACCATGTAGGATTTGATAACCATCAAATCTTCCCAAGATCACCTGCATGCAAAGCTATTACATAAACAGAAGCAAAGGACAGAAGATAGAAGGATCTATGGCGGCCAAAAGGCCAGAGACTGAAAAATCATGTTGACATAAATAATCTTCTATATTCAACAATAATGAAATTACAATCTCCTTATGAAATACAAAGCGGTGAATCTTTATAAAGGATACCGAAACCCTAAAAGGGAAACTACTAGGAAATGGAAACTTTCCTAATTCTAACTTAAGCAAAGAGTAGGTAAACTAATAATTAACTAATTTAATTATTAGTAATACTCGACTACTCTAACAAGTTCATCCCTCTTCTGAAACTTCCCATATTACTTCTTTTATCCTTGTCTTTGCCGAATCAACCCTAGAAAAACCATTAACGGGTGGTTTTATTGATTCTCTTGATGACACTTATTGATCTTAGTGTTATCTTTGACTAATTTGTCAACTAGGAGGAGTAAATCCTTGCAAAACTTTTGTTAGGATTCTTAACACAAACTTATTGATTTTTTCATGGATAAAAAAGGTATATTCAATTATTTATGCTACAATTTCATTTTCTTGTTAGCTTTTATACATAGATCCTAGCTCATGTATGGGATTGATAAGTATGGTCCTTATTGCTACCTTCATTAAGGTATCTTCTATAGGGATACATTCATGTAATACTCTATGTAATGTACCAATCCAATTTGACCCTAAATATGTAATGATAATTGAACTCAAGTTTCTCCATACGAAAAAATAAACACACCACATGTTCGTACTATGAATATTTCTCGCACTCCACACTGTATATCGCACGTTGTAGAATTGCACTTCGTGTGTCGCTTGTCGCGTTGGTGTTTAAAAATGATTATGCTTTGAAAGCTACCAATATACCTTACACTAATTTTTGAAGAATGGTTAGTTCCACATATGGGATTATCATAAGGTAATTGGACCAACTATAGGGATAAGACTGCCCTCTGGACTTCTAGCTCTACAAAACCAAGGCGGGTACACCTAATCCAACATAGTTCATACAACTATTTACAACTCCATATAACTCTAGAATTTAAAAAATAGATAATGGTAAGAAAGTACTAAATGTTAACCACACATTCATTGACTATCCATTACCATGTAAGACATACAACCAACAACAAAATATAAAGAACTTGGAAATGGTTTTGATTTAACTTTTTGCAGAATATAGCCAAAATCAATCAGACATGTATGACTAAAAAATGTACTAGTTCTTGATCAGTGCCTTATCCATTGGGCAATATCTCAATTCAAATATTGAAAACTAAAACCAACCTATTATCAAAGACCCATAGCCATAAACACAAGTAACCCAGACCATACACTTCTTACAATATCCTAATGTAGACAAACCAAATGAGCCTATGTCATATCGAGAGCATTTCAATTTTATCCTAGATCAAAGCTAAGGACTAACAACATATGCATAAACAAATTCTATGCAATGAGTTAGAAAACTCACAACTCAAAAGAAAAACACCAAGGAGAGACTTAAATCTGAGAAAGCTTATATTAATTATGATGAAACAAGTTTTTGTATCAATCTAAATAAGGAAATATACCTTTCAATAATATGCAAAAGATCATAAAACTTTCTATTCTGTCTTAATATAGTCTAAAAACAAATTTGCTATATCCCTGACTGGAAACAAGTATGAAGCCTAATGCTTTTTCTGTACTTCCCCAATTCTCCAGCCCTTACTAAATGATCTTGCTAATCCCTTTATAAAAAATAGGGATTGAAACAAGCCTCAGATCATTTAGGGTTAGGGCCAACAACTAAGTCATTCAAAGCAATAACTTATTCCAACCACCAAACTGCTCTACCATCAAGTTGAAAACCTCCTTTCTTGACTTCATTCTGTGTACCATCTGATTTGCAATGGCCATTGACCTCGAGATGTTGGAGAACAATCCTCTATTAAAAGAATAATGGAATAAAATTGTTTGTTCTAATTCATTCGGGGCATATCTTTCCTTATAATAAATCTAATTTCCAACCACCAAGACTTGGAAGAAAATCTAACATTAATGCAGAGGAGATAGGGCGACGTCTAATGGTTACATCAACATGATTAGAAAACCTAAAGCATCACCAGTTGACAAAAAAGAAGTGACAACCATTAATTTTTTGTCCTCTCAACACCCAATTAATCATAAAAATAACCCATAAGATCATATTGATTCATTTACTCGCCTGTGTAACCTGGAAAGTAATGCCACCGCTTGAAAACCCTTAGAAAGATTTAAATATTTGAAAGTCCAATTTCAACGGCTACAAGTCACGCAGAATCCATCATCGATGATCTAGATTCAAACCTCGCACTTTAAAACATAGTCGTTGATCCTCTTTTAATATACTCACGAGCCAATATCTGATTTGGACACGCGTTACCAAGTCCTAAACTTGCAAAGAATATCCATCGTGCATCTTTTGTTTGAGGGAAAGTGCTGGCCATCCAATGAAGTCAAACCTGCCATACCTATATCTCAGTTGAAAACTCAGACCCACCATCAGATCAAGACAGGTGGCACCATGACGTGATGCCTCAATCAATATCCTTCAATCACCTTTACTTCAAGGCTTTATGCCCACTGCACGATCAAGACAAACGTAACTGCAGATTGACCTCCTTTAGCTCAGCCACCTTTCCATGTGTCTTTCTGTCGTGAACCCGTGATGGATAACATCCTGCATATGTAGCCTTATGGGATAGTGCCAGCCACATGATCAAAAAGATCTGATCACTTATTAACACTACCTTTCAACGCTGACCAAGATCTGAGATGCAACGTGGCATGTAGGCGTGATGCCTTGATGAATAAAAATCTATCATCTTCCCTTTGAGGCTTTACTCGCATCGTTAGATCTTCCTTGATCTGTCTGAACATTAACTCAACCGTAGTCATAACCCAGTCCTACCAACTACTACATTGCGCAAAAGCGTGAAGCCTTGAAGACTAATCTTTGTGCATCTTTGCATCAAGGCATAATGACAATTGTCAGATCAAACAGATATGATTGTGCTTTATGTTCTGTGAACATGCTAACCACTTTCCATGTGTCGCTCGGTCGCGTTTCCATGATGATTTAACTGATGTGAATCTATTGATTGCAAAATAACGCTCGTCGTTGGATCAAATGAAATCTGATGGATCTTGATCATCGTCGCAGACCCAGAAGGAAAAGGGCCCACCATCATCTGAGAAGGACACGCAGTAACATAGTGCCATGCCTTGAAGGATAAAGTAGTTGCATCTTGCAATCAAGGGATCTCGCCAACCGTCGGATGAAAAGGGACATGCTCGATAGATGTGTTAAAGGAATAGAAATCACCACGGGACCTAGGAATTTAGGAAATATTTAAAAGGGCCTCACTAGGAAATACAACTTAGGAGATGAGATGGCCCCTCTGATGACTTAAAACCCACAGGATAAAAATGACTTAAGTGACTTAAGTGATCAAAAAGTAACGTCATTTTATAATAAATGCATGAGACTTGGGGTTTTTTTACTAAAATGAACCAAGGGTTTAAGGATGGCATATAGGGTTTAAGAACCAGGCCTAAAAAACTTGCAGAAAGATGTCAGAGGAACTCCATTGAAGAAAAAATATTAACAGACCTAAGAGTGGCTCTGACTGGGAATGTGTGTCTCTTGTAGGCATAGCAAGATTCTAGAATCTCAGCGTTAAGAAGACCACCTACGGAAAATAAACTACCCTACAACAGACAACAAAAACAAGGAATATGTACAAACCTATTGCTCATGGATTTGAGAACTTTAAGAGAAGTAGAAATTCAGGATTTGTCCATGAACTAGCAATTCCAAAACATTTCCAATCAAATATTTAAGAATGTAAGAATCATAACCCCATTTACTATCAACAATGTATGGTCCTAGCCAGATAGGATCAAACTTACCATGTTTTCCTTTGTCCTCTAGCCTGGCATTCCACATCATGACCAAATCATCATTCTCAAAACTTCTTACAGTGGTTCTTTTGTCATACAAATCCTTACATTGCAGCTGCAACCTAACATTTTTGTCATGTGCTTTCCTTCTTGATTCATCCAATTGTATCAAATCATCCATTTTGATCTCCATGTCATCATCTTATTCCTCATCATATTCTTTGACAAATTTATACATCTACAACAAGTTGTTTTGTGGCAATCTAGCATGAATACCATATACCAAATCAAAAGGTGCACAACCAATGGCCTTTTTCACTATCACTCTATCATCCCATAGTGCTTGTTCCAAATTTGAATCTCAAGCCGTCTTGTTCTTATCCAACACTCTCTTCAAAATCTTTATCAGGCTCTTATTACTAGATTCAACCCTGTGGGTGATATGGGGAAGAGTAAGAAACTTGGCTCCCATACTTTTGGTGGAAAATAATAAATTCCTTAGACCTAAAACACATTGCATTGTCTACCACAATATTCTATGGACAACCAAACCTAGTGAGGATATTCTGTAACATGAAATCAATCATAACTTTACTAGTGGCTCTTTTGCTGGGAATTGCTTCAACCCACTTGGTAAAATAATTAGTTGCCACCACGATCCATAAATGACCCCCACTAGACTTGTTAGGAATCTCCCTAATGATATTCATTCCCCATTTCTGAAAAGGTGCCTCAAGTGTAATACGTTCAAGGGGAAACTCCCACCAAACTTAAGCTTGCCTGCAAATCTTTGGCAAGCATCACATCTTATAACATAATTATGGGCATCCTTGAAGATAGTAGGCGACTAGAAAATAGATCTTATAATCTTATGTGCAGTAGTCTTATCCATGTAATGGCCCCCACATGCACCATTATGCATTTGCTCCAAAAAGTTCTTTGATCTATCATAGTCTACAGATTTGAGCAATACTCCTTCATTGCTCCTCCACCACAGTTGACCCTGAGTTATTGCATACTTAACAACAAGAAACTTGACTGTTCTCCTCCTATTTTAATCCATTTTAGGAGGTAATATCATTTTTTGCAGGTATCGAATAATATCCCTATACCATTCACAAAAATCCATATCATAGATATAAGGCCTTTTCTCTTCTTCTAGCATGTCTATATGATTAGCATCTAAATTTATCTAAGCCATAAGTTTTTCAAGTCCTAGGCCTCTGACCAATTTTGTGATATGAATATCAATATTGAATTCCTGGATCATGTTGATCCATCTACACCTTCTTCCTGAAACTTCCTGTTGGGCCAGAATATCCTTCACAGCAACACTAGGCACATAAGCAGCAACATTTTCTCCTACCAAATAACATATAAAAGCTTTGACAGCTTTAACCAGAGCATATGCTTGTTTTTCCATGATATCATAATTTAATTATGTTGCTTGTAAAGACTTACTGAAAAATGAAATGGGTTATTCAAAGCCCTCTGAGTTCTTTTGTAACAATATTGCAGCAACAATATTGTATGAAGCAAAGGAGAAGATCTGCAAAGGCTTACTATAATCAGGTTGGTTTCAGTTTTTAATATTTGCTTTGAGATATTTCTCAATGGATAAGGCACTGATCAAGAACTAGTACATTCTATAGTGATACATGTTTGATTGAGTTTGGCTATATTCTATAAAAAGTTAAATCAAAACCATTTCCAAGTTCTCTATATTTTGTGGTTGTTGGTTGTATGTCTTTCATGGTAGTGGAGAGTCAATGAATGTGTGTTTAACATTTATTACTTTCTTACCATTATCTGTTGTTTAAAATCCAGAGTTATAAGGAGTTGTAAAGAGTTGTATGTTGAGCTGGATTAGGTGTACCTGCCTTGGTTTTGCAGATCCATAAGTGCAAAGCGTAGTATTGTCCCTATAGTTGGTCCAATTACCTTTGATAATCTCATATTTGGAACTAACAAATCTTCAAAAATCATTCTAAGGTATATTGGTAGCTTTCAAAGCATAAACATTTTTAAACACCAACAAGACTTTTTTGATAGCTTGTTTAATACCTAAGAAGGACTTAGATGCTTCTTCATTCCATTCCACCTTAGCTCCTCGCTTCATCATTTTTGAAATTGGAATACTGGTTTCTGCAAAGTTTGTAACAAATCTTCTCAAGAAATTTATCAGTCCAAAGAAATATTGAATGTCTTTCACATTCTTGGGCTGAGGGATTCTATCAATTGCATCTATCCTTTTAGGGTCAATCCTAACTCTATCTTTAGATACAATATACCCTAAAATATTTTCCTCTGTGACCCCAAAAACACAGTTCTTTCGGTTAAAAAAAACCCCATATTCCAATGCCCTCACAAAAATTTTCTCAAGATGACCACAATGTTGATCTTCCTTTTTTGAATAGGTTGTAAGAGCATCTTGGTAAACTACTAGAAACTCATTTATGAAATTTGCAAATGCCGCATCCATGGCTCTCTGAAACGTTGCCCCAGCATTTGTCAAGCCAAAAGGCATTCTGACATATACATAAGTACCCCATGGTGTGGTAAATGCAATCTTGAATTATTATGATTCCTTGACCATGATCTGATTATATCCTGAAAATCCATCCAACACTGACATCGATTCAGATCCAGTGACTCTTTTTAGCATGGATTCCATATTAGGAAAACCATAGTTGTCCTTTAATGAATTAATATTCAAATTTCTGAAGTCTACACAGAGTCTGATGTCTCCATTCTTCTTTCTCACTGGTACCAAGTTTGATACCCATGTAGAATGTCTGATAGGTTTTATAATTCTAGCATCCCTCATATTTCTCAATTATTCTTGCATCTTTGGTGTCAGGGTGGGATTAACAGGTCTCAAATTCTATCTAAAAGGCTTTGTGCCTTCTTTTAAAGGACTATCATGTTGGAAGAGATCTTCTCTATATGCTTTCAAATCATCATAAGATCATGCAAAAACATGCTTATATTTCCTGAGAAGATCAACTAACAACTTTTTAAGTTTAGGAGACAACCTTTTACCAATATATATCTTTTTAGGAGCTTCAGTTGTTCCTAAATTTACTTATTCCAAATCCTCTGGTTTGTTCACAGACTTTGTAGAAAAGGGCTTGTCCTTATTATCAAAAGATTTCTCAAGAACAACTAATCATTTTGGAACCTTATTTGATTTCAGCTGTAGGACATCCTTACCAAAAATAGTATCTTTACCATCCAAGGTCTCCACATATCCACTGAAATCCATTTCTTTATTTCCAAAGTTTGATTCATAATTAAAAATCTCAAAATATCCAAATCATCTTCAAAGACCTGCCAACTTTCAAGATTGTTTGGTATGGAAGGCCTGGATTGAACCTCTATTTTGGAGATTCCTACAAATGTGATATCTTCTAGCTGCAAAGCAATATTGGCTAGAAAGTCTATCATTTTCTTCTGACTTATATCCATCCAGTCAATGCCAAATGGATCAAAAATTTCCACTTCATCCCAAACAACATTTCTATATTGCTTTAGCCTCTAATTATTTGAAGCATACTTGGATCTTGTTTGGGAAATTACTAATTTAGAGTCTCCAATTACTCTGAGATTTCTTATTTTATGTCTTGAGAATAACCTTAATCCTATTCACAAAGCCTCATACTCTGCAATATTATTGGTGCATGCGAGCAAAAAAGTAAATGAGAATTTGAAGGTCTTACCACTAGGAGCTATCAACAAAACTCCTGTACCAACTCCCTCTTTCGAGCTTGCACCATCAAAGTACATAGTCCATAAGTCATCTTGGTCTTCAAGGTTATCCTTTTCCTTAGATAAAATCATATGTTGACCTTCTCCTTCCACCCTCCTATCTTGAACTTGAAAAGCCTCAATATCAGTGTCCAAGAAATAATTCATACTATCATCCTCATTTTCCTCAATCATGTGAGGAGTTCTAGTTTCCCTGGATACCTTAACACTTTTACCAGCAGTGTCAAAAGTTGCAAAAGATAAGTCACATTGAATACTTCCTCCCATTGAATCACTCCACTTTCTTGAGAGTAGCATTCCATATTGGGGAGGGATATCAACCACTAAGACACTCATTGTTATCACCTTTTGTGGATATGCAGCTAGTCTATAAGGCAGAGCTTTAATAGTACCTATGATAGGTACCTCTCTAGATTCCATTGCGTGACATCTTCCATGGGGAGTATCAACATGCAATCCCACTTATTTCATTATCTTTGCAGGCATAATAGTGTTAGATGCTCCTGAATCTATCATGCAATTTTTTAGCATCCTACCATTGATAACTAGAGTCAAGGAAAAGGGATCCACAGTTCCCAAGGGAGTGTTTACATGATTTGTATTCAAATAAATCTGGGGGATTTTTTAAACAATTTCTTCAGATTCTTTCCCCTTATTATAAGATTTATCTTTTACATTTCCTATTTTCTCACTCTTTTCTAGCTTCAAAATCCATGTGGAAGAAATGTTATTTACCCATGTCAAAGTATTTTCTTTATGTTCCTTAATCCTCATCATTTCCAATAGTGGAACCTCGACAGTGATCTATGATAACAACTTCCCCATATTAACAAGGTTGTATTTTGTATCAGAGATGTCTTGTTTCATAGTAACAATAATTTCACCTTCAACTTGAGTAGCCAAGCTTGGCTCAATTTTTTTATTATCCTTTTGAAAATGGGAAACATTTATCTCTGGCATCTTTGTTTTTACCTTATAGACAACATTTGGACTATTTGACTTATCCTCTTTCCTAACCTTTATTCTTTTAAAACCCTCAATAATTTTTTCCTTTTCTTGTGTCTTATTAGTGTCCACTTTGTTTTCCTTAATAAAAATACTAGCTGGTTCGCCATCTGCATTACCAATTTTTCTATTTCTCAAATTATAATTACTCCTTGCTTGAGTAACCATGTATGCAGTGATTTGTGAAATCTCTTCATCTGAAGGTCTTCTTAATACAATAGGATCCTTACCCCTTGCAACATTACACTTTATGTCATCAACCTCTTCTTCTTCATCATCAGATGGAACCATATCTTGGTTTTCAATTTCATCATCATATTCTTCTTCACCCCTCAAGTGTGAAAAGGTCATTGCATAACCATTGTCATCGTACAATTCATCCTCTTCCTCCCCCTCTTGTTGTGATTCATTTTCATATATATTCAACAACACAATAGTTAGGATTGTGTGGGGATTGACAAGTTGTACACCATGAAACACCATCACACATGTTAACAGAGCTTCTTTACAGAGGATCAAGAGTCCTATCATTAGGTTTTTCTTTCCTTTGTGGGAGAATAGGCTTCCCATCCTTCCACTGGGTGGTGTATGGGTAATTTTGCATCCTTGGCTGCCTATTAAAATTACTAAAGGATGGCTTATCATTATTGGGAGCCCTATTATTCTTTTTATCTCCAAGCTTCAAATCTTTTGTGGCATTTAGAATCTGTTTCATATTAACCTCCTCTTTAGGTTTCACATTAGAAGGCATATCTGATTCTTTCCTAGCAGGCTTCCATTCCTCCCTTCTACCCAACTTTCTTGATACTCTTCTATTAGTCTCAATGTTAACAACTATCTTATAAGCTTCTCTGATGTTTCTAGGATTCTTGTCTCTAAGAAGGTATCCCATTTTAGAATCAAAAGCATTTAGATATGTGGAAAGACAAACCTTAACATCAAGCCTCATAACTTGGAAAATTTTATGCATGGCCCTTTGAAATCTTATGTTTAGTACAACAACATCCTCATTTGGATTCTTCTTGATGTTATTGAACTCGTTCAACATGAATCTCTCATTTTTCTTGTCACCATATTTCTCCTTAAATAAATTCTTTAGTTCATCCATAGACCCCATATAATCATAAGGTAAGCCTCTAAACCAATCCCGAGCATCCTCAACTAGAGACTGAACAAAAAGTTTCATCAATGCATCCTCATGTACAATCTCATAGTCATCCATCATATCAATAAACTTCTTTAAATGCTCCTCACAAGTAATAGCATTATTTCCAGAAAATTTGGGAAGTCTATCTCTAATTTCATTTGGAACTACATTAGGATAACCATGAATACCAAGAAAAGAAAATTGTTTGTACCTTTCTGCATGGGTCAGTCTCCTTTAAAATGGATTATCAATTTGAGAAGTATATTCCCTGGCATTTGATGTTGCAACTACCTCAGCACCAACATGACAAGTCCGAGTTGATTGCATGAGAAAATCAACCTTCTTCTTCATCTCTAAAGCAACAGCTTCCGATTTTTCTTTCTCAAGCTCTTTAGCTATAATTTCTTTCTCCATTCTATCTCTCTCAAGATCAGTGTCCAATTTAGACAATTGATCAACTGGAAACTCATGAATTTTAGGCTCATTTATTTCAACCCCTGTCATTCTTTGTTTTCTCGTATCCTTAGGACTTTGAATATCAACTATTTGACGGATGATAGGTTCCTCTTCAACCCTCTCAGGTTCATAAACGTTATATATTTCCATTTATCTCAACAATTGACTTCTTAATTGACCATTTTTTATCTGCTTTTGTCTTATCTTATCTTCTTTTTCTTTGTTTCTCTGTTGTGTGATGATGAATTTCTCTTGGAGTCTTTTCTCCATTTCAGTAGCTTCTTCATCAAGACTTTTTGAATCTGGGAGGGTGGTGTCAAATCCCTCCTCCTCTCTTTCATCAGGAGAACTATAATCTCAATATGTACCTATTCCCAAGTCCGCAGCCTCTTCATATTCTGATGCATTTCCTTCATGGTTACGTTGGCCTGGCTCTTCTATCCTTGTATCCCTCCTTTGTCTCCCAAGTTGAGAAATGTCTCTGTTATTCTTCTCCTTCCTTGGCTGACCAGCTCTGGAGGTAGTTGGAAGTCCATCTTCCAATTTGTCTTCAGGATGTCTTCTCACCCAAGATATGGTGTTTCTATTACTCATATTGAGAAAGTGTGTATAAAATAATATTTGTCACTCAGCACTGTTGCAGAGATTTCTCAAAGTCACCACCCAAAACTAGTTGGGAAAATACAAAACTAACCTATATGAATACTGTAATAAGGGAGATCACCAGGAAAAGGACAACAACAAGGGGTTAAACAAGAGTAAATCTATGCTTCCAATGATCAACTTACTGGTCATTTGTGACAATATACTACATCATCGCGAAATTGTCATTTTGTTGGTGTTTAAAAATGTTTATGCTTTGAAATCTACCAATATACCTTAGACTGGGTTTTGAAGAATGGTTAGTTCCAAATATGGGATTATCATAAGGTAATTGGACCAACTATAGGGACAAGACTGCCCTCTGTACTTTTGGCTCTACAAAACCAAGGTGGGTACACCTAATCCAGCTCAACATACAACTCTTTACAACTCCTTATAACTCTATATTTTAAACAACAAATAATAGTAAGAAAGTACTAAATGTTAACCACACATTCATTGACTCTCCATTACCATGCAAGACATGCAACCAACAACCAGAAAATCTAAAGAACTTGGAAATAGTTTTGATTTAACTTTTTACAGAATATAGCCAAACTCAATCAGACATCTATCACTATAGAATGTACTAGTTCTTGATCAATGCCTTATCCATTGGGAAATATCTCAATGAAAATATTGAAAACTAAAACCAACCTATTGTCAAAGACTCGTAGCCATAAACACAAGTAACCCAGACCATACACTTCTTACAATATCCTTATGTAGACAAACCAAATGAGTCTATGTCATATCCAGAGCATTTTAATTTGATCCTAGATCAAAGCTAAGGACTAACAACATATGAGTAAACAAATTCTATGCAATGAGTCAGAAAACTCACAAATCAAAAGATAAACACCAAGGAGAGACTTAAATCTGAGAAAGCTTATATTAAGTATGATGAATCAAGTTTTTGTATCAATCTGACTGAGGAAACATACCCTTCAATAATATGGCAAAGATCATAAAACTTTCTATTCTGTCTTAATACAGTCTAAAAACAAATTTACTATATCCCTGACTGGAAACAAGTATGAAGCCTAATTCTTTTATGTACTTCCCTAATTCTCCAGCCCTTACTAAATGATCTTGCAAATTTTTTTATAAAAATCAGGGATTGCAACAATCCTCAGATCATTTATGGTTAGGGCCAACAACTAATTCATTCAAAGCAATAACTTATTCCAACCACCAAACTGCTCTTCCATCAAGTTGAAACCCTCCTTTCTTCACTCTGTTCTATGTACCATATGATCTGCAATCGTCATTGACCTCGGGATGTCAGAGAATAGTCCTCTATTAAAAGAATTATGTAATAAAATTGTTTCTTCCAATTCATCCGGGGCATGTTTGTCCTTATAAGAAATCTAATTTCCAACCACAAAGACTTGGCAGAAAATCTAACATTAATGCAGAGGAGACAGGGCGTTGTCTAAGGGTTGCATAAGTCTGATAAAAAAACCCTAAATCATTACCAGTCGACAAAAAAGAAGCCACAACCATTAATTTTTTGTCCTCTCAACATCTCATTAATCATAAAACAACCCATAAGATCATATTGATTCATTTACTCACATGTGTAACCTGGAAAGCAACACCACCGCTTGAAAACCCATAGAAAGATTTAAATATTTGAAAATCTGATTTCAATGGCTATAGGTGGCGTGGAATCCATCATCAAAGGCCCAGATTCAAACCTTTTAGCACTTTAAAACACAGCTATTGATCCTATTTTAATATCTCGTGAGCCAAGATCTTATTTGGACACGCATCACCAAGTCGTAAACCCGCAAATAATATCCATCGTGCATCTGTTGTTTGAGGAAAAACATTGGTCATCCAATGAAGTCAAACCTTCCATACCTTTATCTCCATTGAAAACTCAAACCCACGGTCAGATCAAGATAGGTGGCACCACGGTGTGATGCCTCAATCAGTATCCTTTGATCACCTTTACTTTAAGGCTTTACGCCCAGGGCACAATCAAGACAAACGTCCTAACCCCAAATTAACCTCCTTTAGCTCGGCCACCTTTCCACATGTCCTCCTATTGTGAACCCACGAAGGATAATATCCTGCATCTTGAGCCTTATGAGATAGCTCCAGCCACATGATCAAAAAGATCTGATCACTTATGAACATTAACTTTCAGCACTGACCAAGATCTGAGACGCAATGTGGAATGTAGACATGATGCCTTGATGAATAAAAATTGATCATCTTCCCTTTGAGGCTTTGCATACAATGTTAGATCTTTGTTGATTTGTCAGAACATTAAGTTAACTATAGTCATAACCCAGTCCCACCAACTACTACATGGCGCAAAAGTGTGAAGCCTTGAAGACTAATCTCCATGCATCTTCGCATCAAGGCATAATGAAATATGTCATATCAGACATATATGATCATGATTTATGTTTTATGAACACGCTGACCACTTTCTACGTGGCGCTCGATTGCGTTTTCGTGATGATTTAACTGACGTGCATTTGTTGATTACAAAATAACACCCGTCATTGGATCAAATAAAATCTGACGGATCTCGATCATCACAGCAGACCCAGAAGGAAAAGGGCATGTCATCATCTAAGAAGGACATGCGACAACACAATGCCATGCCTTGAAGGATAAAGTAGCTTCATCTTGCAATAAAGGGATCACGCCAACCGTCGGATGAAGAGGGACATGATCAACAAAAGTGTTAAAGGAATAAAAATCACCACGGGACCTAGGACTTTAGGAATATTTAAAAGGGCCCCGCTAGGAAATACAACTTAGGAGGTGAGATGGCCTCGTCGATGACTTAAAACCCATGGGATAAAAATGACTTAAGTTATCAAAAGCTAACGCCATTTTATAAGAAATGCATGAGACTTAGGGTTTTTTTGACTAAAATGAACCAAGGGTTTAAGGACGGCCTGTAGGGTTTAAGAACCAGGCCTTAAAAACTTGCAGAAAAATGCTAGAGGAACTCCATTGAAGAAAAATTTTTAACATTCCTAACATGTCGCACTCTAAAATTTGAACTCCACACATTGCACACCACATTCCGCACACTGCACACCACATGACTACACTTCACACATCACAACCACATGTCGCATGTCACACGCTGCACTCCACACTCTGCATGCACTCCGCCTTTGACACCCTCTAACACTTGACACCCTTTGGCTCCCCTTTGGTTCCCCTCGATACTTGACACCCTTCGGATCCCTTCAACATGTCACCTTCAGCACCTTCAACATTCTCAATTGATATGATTCAACTATATGGTTCACATATTCCAAATGTATTATTGTTGATAAATAAAGTCTTAACATAGAGCACACACCCAAAACTAGAATGAATTGCTAAGAAAAGAGAATTTGTATTTCCAGATTAAATATCTCAGGCTACATCAAATTTGTCTTCAAGTGAAGACTTCACAAATTTGTGCCAATGAACACACTACAACAGAAAAACTAGGGTGGTTGCTAACCATTGAAACTAAAAATATAAACTAGGTAGAGTCTTGCACCTCTAAAACTGCAAATGAGAACTCAATTCTAATTGAAATTGCAAATACACAAGAAAATATAACTCCATGATGATTTCCTACAATGCCAACCACAGCCTAATAAAGAACTCCAACAAGTTTCTTGAAAGGTTAAAAATAAGCTGACATATTTTATTTATTTTATTTTTATAATTAAATAAATTAATTAAAGGAGTTTGTAAGATATTATTGAAATTTGGGACCACTTAATTAATTAATTTAATTAAGTGGTTTATATTATGTCGGGGACATTACAATCCTCCTAGCTAAGGAATTTCTTTCCCTCAAGTAATTGCAAACTCGAATGCTCCAATATTTGTTCGTTCTCTCACGCAATTGCAAACTCAGATGCTCCAAGATCTATTTGCTCTCCCACTTGGCATCTTCAACCGGAAAATCCTTCCAGTGAACTAGGTACTCCAAGATGGTGCTGTAGACGTCCAAAATCATCCTTATATTAATTTAATTAATATTCCCATAACACTATAGTTAATTTTAATTAATTATATCTGTTATATTCTTCTATCTATTTAATTAAATTTATTTAATTAAATATG
>MU224527.1:936730-989985 GCA_018584345.1 Thuja plicata | reverse complement strand
TTGCATTTTCAATCAAATAGTGGGATTTAGTATTGTGTTGGGAGAGCACACCCACATTTATCTCTAAGAGCACATCAACAAGGCCTTGGGTGCCCTTGTTCAAGCTCATCGGAGGTTGTGGTTTAAACACTTGTTTTTAGGATTTCATTTGAATATGCTAACCCTTATTTGAATCTTGTTATTTTGATGACTAATCCTAATGTTTGCATGTTCTAGTGTTGTTCCTTGCAGGTAGGTTTTTATCACATACAGGTGCATCACCTCAACTTGCTCTCTCTAACATCAATGATCTTTTTGGGCTTCAATGCAATTTTTCCCTCTTCGTCAATAGGTGGAAGTTCCTTGGAAACCAATACATGTTGACCAACCACCTTCTTGAGGCATGAAACATGAAACACATTGTGAATCTGAATTTCTTCTGGAAGCTCCAACTTGTAGCCAACTTCTCCCACTCTCCATACCACTTTGTATGGTCCATAGAAGCGAGGCTTCAGCTTCTCCGCACCACTTTTATTTAAGGAAGACTATCTGTATGGCTATAATTGGAGGTAGACAAAATCTCCTACTTTAAAACTTTGCTCAATCTTGTGCCTATCAGCGTACATCTTCTGTTAATTCTGAACCAACAATAGGTTATCCTTGAGAAACCAAATGATATCCAAACCCTCCTACAACCATTCCTTGGCCCTCGATGCACAATTGTCACCTAATGCCAGATCCATGAATGATGAAGCCTCATATCCAAAAATTAACTTGAAGGGTGACATGCCTATTGACATGTGGTAGGTAGTGTTGTGGAATTTCTCTCCCAAAATAAGCCAACAAATCCATGCTTTATGTTGTAGTTTGACATAGTTCCTTAGGTATCCCTCCAACCACTTGCTCACAATATTTGTCTGACCATCCATCTATGGGTGGTAGCACATACTCAGTGACAACTTTGTACCTACCAAATGAAAATCTTCATCCAAAAGGTGTTGAGGAAACTTATATCTCTATCACTGACTATGTTCCATGGAAGGCCATGCAAGCAAAACACCTCTCAAAAGAGTAACTCTGCCACTTGAACTACCCAAAACTCCATTGGAATGGAAAATAAATGAGCATATTTGGTCAACCGATCCAACACAACATAAATACAATTCTTTCCATGTATCTCGGGAAGTCTAATTGAAGTCCATTGAGATACTCTCCCATTTCTAATCAAGAATTGACAAAGGCTAAAGTAACTCGACTATAAAAGTGTGCTCAGATTTATTTTGTTGACAAGGGGCACAATCCTTGAAATTTTGTAGAACATCATCATTTATGCCTTTCCAAGAAAACCTCTCATGAATATGCATATAAATCTTGAGGCATCTTGGGTGTCCTTCCAAGGATGAATCTTGAATCTCCCTCAAGATCCTCTCGTTCATCTTCAATTCTGGCACCAAGAATATCCTATCCTTGTAGTAGATGACATCATCCACCACCTTGTACCTATCATCCTAAATTTCTCTCTCCAACAACTAAAAATAAAAAGTGTTCTTGGAGTACTCGATTAACAAAATGAGCATTCAAGTAAGTTGAAGTTTGTGACAATGAACATATTGTGAGTCTCCTAGACAATGCATCACCCACCACATTCTTCTTCCCCTTCACATACTCAATGTCAAAATTATATGCCTAGATTTTTCTCACCCATTTTTTTTGTCTCTTTTTCAAATCCTTCTACTCCAAGAAATATCTCAAACTATTATGGTCGGTCCCTGCCAAAAATCTTGACCCAATTGTTGGAAAGCTACAATGTAAACAATTGTTGTTTTGTCATTGATGTCAAACCTTAACTAGTGATAATATTGCTATATGTTTGAGTACCATATCTATTAATTGTTGAAGAAGAATTGAAGGCAAGGATAAAAAGAAGACCGAGTGAAATGGTTGAGCTATGAAAAATTACAAGGGTACTTGATTAGTTGGCACATTGGCAAAGTAATGTATTGTTTATCCATAACACTAAGTCAAGATGTCAGTTTACTGGGAACAATATATGCCGAGTGAATTTTGTGTCGACTCAGCACCAGTATATGCCGAGCATAATTTGTTAGTGTCGACCGAGTACCAGTAAATTGCCAAGGAAAATAGTGATGACCGAGTGGAAGAACAAAGTGTTGGCCGAGCAGCAGTATTCTGGTAATTGTTGAGATTTGAGATCGTTGGCCAACATAATTGAATTTATTGGGATATGTAAATTTAATTAAGGATAAGAACAATTGGTCCACACTATTTAAATGCATGGGTAACTGTAATTAATGCATGGATCCAAGATTTAATTAGTGATTACTTTGGAGAAGTAAATTAAATGTAAATGATAGAAAGATCCATTGGATCTTACCTAACCTAAGATCTACAATCTTGATTAAGCGGAAAAGATTTATTTTATCTAGATGAAGAGGTATAAGATAACCTTAAGGGGTTATTCAAGTAGATGTATCAATGTGAAAAATGTATGCAAGAGAATTGCATGGTTAATTGACTAATTGGCATGATCTAGCAAAGAAGGCTGAATAGAGAAGCAGAGAATTGCGAAAGTTATTGCTTGACGGATTTCCAAGTAGATCTGAAGATTGAAATGAGAATGGAAGCCACTCAGTGAATTAGCATAAGAGCTTAATTGGATCTGGATTTTCAAAGTAAGTTGTATGTATCAGATCACAACTGCAGATTACTTTCTAACCATTGTATTAGTCAAAATCCTTTAACTAGGTTGACCTAACAGTCATTGTATAAATCCTTTGAGCAAGGTGACATTCATGTAGAATTTTGTAAGACCTCTAACAAGGCCACTCCTAAAAGGGTGATTAAATCCTTTAACTAGGTCGCATTTAGCAATGTGTTTTGTAACCTTTAATGGGGTTGGCTCCTAGTAGAGCTCACTTCAGAAGAGTGAAAACTTGGTAGCATGTTATTGGTGGTTTTTCCAAATTTGGGTTTCCACGTTAAATACTGGTGTCAACTTGTGTGAATGTTTATTTTGTGTTTTACTGTTAATTTTCTACAAGCTGATTACATTTTAACAATAAACTGCATATTTATGTTGTTGACTTATGCTATTGTTGCTGATCAGATCTAAGTTGTTTAAAGTGCTATAAAGTTTCAATTGGTACATCTAGACCTGAGGATAACTAATTCACCCCCCCTCTCAGTTATTCTAAATTCATTCTAACACCAATGAGATATTGTTGAAACTTGGACAACACGTACATGATGGCGAGCATCTCCTTATCATAGATAGAGTATAATTGTTCTACTCTTGAGAGCTTCTAACTCTCAAAATCCATGGGATGATGGTACTACATTAAGACTACACCAATGCCCTCTCCTGACATGTCACACTCAAGGAAAAAGGGTTTAATGAAGTCTAGAAGTTCTAGAACTAGACACGTTTTCATGACTTCATTCAGCATGTCAAAAGCTTCTTGTTTCTTCTCATCCCAATGAAATTATCCTTTCTTCATGAGATCGGTCAATGGTTCCCCTAGCTACAAAAACAATTTCACAAACATCTTGTTTTAACTGCAAAATCCAAAGAATCCACACAACTCTATGAGTGTGTTGGGTGTGTGACAATCAATAATTCCCTAAATCTTCTTCTGATACACCTGAACCCCTTCGGGCATTAATAACATGTCCCAAAGACAAGATCTTGGTCATCCCAAACTCACACTTGGACCTCTTTACAAAAAATGAATTTGACTCCAAGATTCCTAATACCTCTTCCAAATGCCTCAAATGCTCCTCCCACATCTTATTATAAATAAGTATGTCATCAAAGAACACCCAAAAAACTTACGCAACTACTTGTTGAATTTTTGGTTCATGCAAGAAAAGAAAGTGGCTGGAGCATTGGTCAATCCAAATGGCATGACAAAGTACTTAAAGTGTCTGTAGTGGCAATGAAATGTTGTATTTTGTACATCTTGCTCCCTTGTGTGAATCTAGTGATACTTGGAATGAAGATCGATTTTGGAGAAGTAGATTGATCTGTGTAGTTCATTGAACAAGTCATCGAACCTTGGGATGGGGTATCTATTTTTTATTGTCTTCTTATTCAAGGCTCGATAGTCAATGCACATCCTAAGAGTCTCATCCTTCTTCTTAGCCAAAAATACCGAAGATGCAAATCGACTGGATCTAGGCCTGAACCAACCTTTTTCAATGAGCTCTTGGATGGTCTTATCTATCTCTTCCTTGAACTTCTTGGGATGGAAATAGGGAGTAGTGATGACTAGCTTGGATCCCTCCTCCAACTCGATCATGTGCTCAAAATCACTATGTGGCGAAGACCAAATTTTTCTTTCCCATCACCATCTAAATCTCATCATCACAGTAGTAGTCTTATTTACCACTCAAAGGTTTAGTTGAGACCAAACATTGTGTTTCCTAGAAATGATCTCATTATGTCTAAAAATTGCTTCCATCAATGTTGTTGAAAACTCCCTCGGGCCTCCATTTGACATTCCTCTCAACACCACCTTCTCTCCATCCACTTCAAAATGAGAACTCCATCATCTTGAAGTTATGTGTGTACAATTTGAGGGTCTCCATGTATTGAATACCCAAGATGACATATGTATCATCCAAATATATCTCAAAGAAATCATCCTTCACTGTGTAGTTCCCCATAGTAATGCTCCGTTGTGGGACCAAATGAGTACATGCTAGTAAATTTCAACTTGCAACCTTGGTTTTGAATCCTTCATTCTCTACCATATGAAAACCCGTCTTGGTCATGAGTGGTGAATTAATGAAATTAAGTATGGTTTTGCTATCGAGCATGAATACCACTTGTTCCCCCTGGAGTTTGCCTCAGATCCAAAATAGACTGCACCTTGGAGTCCCAGATAGTGTGGAAATGGTGCCTCCCCTTCTCACAAGTCTAGAAATCCTCTTTACACAATTAGTTTCTTCTTTAGTCTATTCTTCTTGTACCTCGGATTCTTCATTTTTTCCCTCAAAGTAATGGATCTTTCCCTTACAAGGCATCAGTGACCTAGTTCCCAAGGCTCCTTGCATGTGAAACAAAAATTCCTTCTCTTAAGATCTTGTTTTGTGGCCTCATCCAGCGATGGCTTCTTCAGAAATGAGTTCTTATCATTTTCCTTTTGTGAGAGTGGTGGTTTGGCATGTGTGTAACTATGTTTGGGTTGAAACCTTTTACCCAACTCTTGAGGGGTTCCATCAATACGTCCATGAACAATACTACAAGTCTCCTCTCAGAAATTTTTGTAACCAACACTGATAGACTCTGAAATTATGATATCTAATTATCCACCAGTTTTGTCTGTCTCAGTTATGCCAACTCCTTGTAGTCGAGTTTTGGATCCGTCCCATCAAAGTGATCAATGAGTCTCTCTATGAAATTAGTGTTTAAAGTGACTTGGTCGTGACCGAGGGTGACCATCCCATGGTGCCACTATTCGCAAGCAATCCCCTCCAAATGCATAGCTACAAATTTGATTTCTTCATCTTCAGGCATCAGATTGAGCGGGAAGTAGGTATCCACTTTTTTACCCATGCTCTTACTAATGTCTTTCTGATCCCATCAAAAGTAGATAAGTTTAGCTTGTCTATCTTCCAATTGATGTAATTATTGCGATGGTCATGGACCTTAAAATATCTCATCCATAAATCCACATAATCATTAAAGAGTATTTCTGCTCCAAGTCTGACATCAAATCTATCTTGCATGAACTGATCTTACATTTCCAAGAAGGTATGCTCCACTTCTCTGCATTGTTCGATCCTTTGGGGAACATCAACATCATAGGGTGTGTGTGTGGGAACATTGTGTATGGGGCCTTTCATTAACAAAATTATTGTCATGCCCATTGTGACCTCCATTTGTCCTTCCTTCTGCCAAAAGTTGAAGTATTTCACCAATTTGTTGTTGTACCTTTTCCAAAG
Source organism: Thuja plicata (assembly GCA_018584345.1). Classification (NCBI taxonomy): domain Eukaryota; kingdom Viridiplantae; phylum Streptophyta; class Pinopsida; order Cupressales; family Cupressaceae; genus Thuja; species Thuja plicata. The sequence continues at coordinate 984,039 of MU224527.1, read as the reverse complement.
TCCCACTGAGTTGTTTTTGTCCATTCACCAAGGTATCTTTGAGTTATATTTGTCCTCTTGTTAGATCCCATAGAAATTTCATCATTTATATGCTTAATCTCCCCATCATGTCCACTTATTGGGATCTTGTTGCGTCCAATGTTACCCAACAGGATAGCAAGATCACCAGCTCTGATACCACTGTAATGCACCAATCCAATTTGACATGAAATATGTAATGATAGTTGAACTCAAGTTTCCCCATACAACAAAACATGCACACACTACATGTTTGTACTTAAAAAACCACACACTACACAGATATACTCCACACAATGCACACTTCATGAGCACATGTTGCAATTTGCACTCTTCATGTCACACTTTGCACTCCACACTCTGCACATGGCACTCAGCACACCGCGCGCCACATATTGCACACCACAAACAACATGAATGCACTCTACATGTGGTACACTACACTCTACACACACTCTTCCTTCAAAACCCTCTAACACCAGACACTCATTGGCTCCCTTTAACACCTATCACCTTCAACACCTTCGACACTATGATATTACTATCAGGATTCAACTATGTACTTTTTGTGTCAAACTCATTGACCCATGTTTCATGAGTAGTTGTTCACAATAACCCATATCTCATTATAATGAATGGAACACTTAGTGCTCGTTGCATCTAGGTGATGCTCACAGAGGTGAAGCGTCATGTCTTCCTAGGAGGTCACCCATCCTAGTACTACTCCAACTCAAGTGCACTTAACTACAAAGTTTCCTTCATGATTAAAACCACTCCTCTTACAACCCCATTCATAAAACCTTCAACAAGTTTTGTTCCTTATGAGAAATTATTTAAAAATCCCCTTAAGCTCATCAATTGATGAGATTAAGGGGATTTCTAATGTATGGTTTATAATGATGAACTTAGGGGACTTTCTAATGAATGGTTCATAAGGCACAACACTTGCTGAAGGTTTTGCAAATGAGGTTTCTAGCAAATTGGGTTTAACCATGGAGTTAACTTAGTAGTTAAGCGCACTTGAATTGGAGTAGTACTAGGATGGGTGATCTCCCAGGAAGTCTCGATGCTTCACCTCTAAGAGCATTTCCTAGATGCAATGAATGAGTGTTCCATTCATTCTCATGAAAGGCGGGTTCTTGTGAACCACTACTCATGCAACATGGGTGAATCACAATTTGAATTTCTATAGAAAAATATCTCCTACTTATCAATTGATGAGCTTAAGGGGATTTGTAATGAATGGTTCATAAGGCACAATACTTGCTAAAGGTTTTGCAAATGGGGTTGCAAGAAAAGTGGGTTTAACCATGGAGGAAACTTTGTAGTTAAAAGCGTGCTTGAATTGGAGTAGTACTAGGATGGGTGACCTCCAGGGAAGTCCAAGTGATTCACCTCTATGAGAATCATGTAGATTCAATGAGTGCTAAGTGTTCCATTCATTCTCATGAGATATGAGTTCTTGTGAACACTACTCATAAAACACAGGTCAATGAGTTTGACTCAAACTACACAATTGAATCCTGATAGCAATATCACAATTTGACTTGCTATGGAAAAATATCTCCTACTTATCAATTGATGAGATTAAGGAACTTTCTAATGAATGGTTCATAAGTAAAAATACTTGTTGAAGGTTTTGCAAATGGGGTTTCAAGAAAAGTGGGTTTAACCATAGTGGAAACTTTGTAGTTAAGCGCACTTGAGCTGGAGTAGTGCTGGGATGGGTGACCTCCTGGGAAGTCCTGATACTTCACCTATGTGAGAATTGCCTAGATTAAATGATTTCTAAGTGTTCCATTCATTCTCATAAGAGATGGGTTCGTGTGAACCACTACTCATGAAACATGGGTCAATGAGTTTTGTTACCATTTTTTCACCCACAACTCAAATTGGTAGAGATGATTTAGCTTATATTCATTTTAAGGTGACAAGGGTATTATTTCATTTTTTCTTTGCTTTTCTTAAGCCAATGTATTTATTGTAGTTAAAAGAATGAAAATTCAATTTGGTTATGCGATGTGTTTTAGTAAAGAAAAAAAAACGTTCAATGTGTTGCATTCAAAGGAGATACACGAGAGAGAGAGAGAGAGAGAGAGAGAGAGAGAGAGAGAGAGAGAGAGAGAGAGAGAGAGAGAGAGAGAGAGAGAGAGAGAGAGAGAGAGAGAGAGAGAGAGAGAGAGAGAGATAGAGAGAGAGAAAGTTTCTCATTTGCAATTTTTCATGTTGTTTCAAAAAGAGATACATAATGAGTTACACAAGATTGAAAAGAGGATTGCAAATGTTGTCTGATTGGAAAAGAAAATTAAAAAATCAAAGGACCCACACAAGCCATGGGGATAGCCAATTTGATACACTACAAGAGGTATCCTACGTGTCTTTAGATAAAAAATGAAAGAAGCAAGTGAAGAGATTCATAGCCATTATTGCATGGAGTGTCTTCAGATGGATCTTCATGGCCACTTGTTCCTCTTCACTCCTGGTTTCTTGATGAATCTGCAAAAGATTGAAAGAAAATTGTTAGAGCTCTGGCTATGAGTCTAATCATATGCCCATCAACAGAAACATTACATAATCCCTGCACTACATCAAATTAATTCTCAAGTATCAAACATGTGAAAAAGGGCCCAAGAATACAACATCAAAGAGGTTTTGGACTTCATGATTTTATCTAGCAAGTGTGTTTCACATGTAGGTACAAGTACACTTATTGAATTTTAGAATGCAAGATAAAATGGGCTTCCACAAGGGTTGAGCCTAGCATTCTATATGGTGGAAATTTTCAGCTATAGGGTACATACCGCTACAAGATAAGGATACAATGTCTTTGAAATAAAGGTACAAAGAAAATTAGATGACAAGTCCATTTGTTTTCATAACAGTTTTGTCATAAGGACCTTGTTGATAGTAGGGTATGAGTAGTAGTATGTTGTCAATGACAGTAGATACATTCAAAAGACTACCATAGCAGTGAAACATGTTGATAACAACAAGAGAAATAAAGGGAAACAAATGTTGCAGGGAGTTGATCACATGAGGGACTGTAAGAGGGGTATTCATTTTTGCATCATACCTTATACATCCGCTATTCTGTGTGACATCCATTGCTTTAATACTATAGGTGTAGAGCACAATGCTATCAAGAAATTATTATAGGTGCAATGATCTATATTGTTATTACAAGTAACTAGTTCTAGAAATGTCATGAATATGTTTTCATGAAATAAATGGTGTCAAGAGGTAACAATAAATTTAAATATACAGCCACAATCTTGAGGACAACAAGGTATTGACTCAAATCAAGTAGTAGCATTAAGGTGGATAAGTACAAAGATTTTATAAGGATCATTCTAAAATATAAAGAGCGGTCATTGAGTATATAAAACAATGAAAACCATGAAATAATGTTGCCATATCAAATAAAAGTGGTATTGTTGTATGCATTAAAAGCAAAAGCCACAATGAGAAATAGAGGAACAACAATGTAGTCATTGATATACAATGAAGAGTATTGACTTCCAATATCAGAGAGCAATTTAAGAAAGGTTGAAAGTTCTCATCAATAATCACATGGAAACCCTTAAGAGAAATAGAAGGAAATATGCATAGGTTTATATGCTAAAACCTATAGAGATATTTGAAACCCTTGGAATCTTTTCAAGAAATGAGTATGCAAGAGAGTTTCAAATTGTCAAACATAGAAAGAGGTTTCATATTTCCTCATTCAAAGAACAAGAAGAAATCATGCTATTTTTATAATCAAAATCCTTAAAATTTCTTGTAGAGATGCCAATGTGATATCAAAGATACAAATGCTTTCAAAGTCACATTCAAGGCATGAGAGATTATAGAGAAAGCATAAAAAAAAACCAAAGGGTTTTCATTTTTATTTTTGTATAAATATAGTAAAAAGCGACAACATTAAAAAACCATGGAAAATGAAGCTAGTGTATAGAGGCAGTAAACCACGACTTGTAGAAGTTTTGCAATGAAAATCTACAATATAAATCTTGCCAAAGATAGTGATATCAAGGAAAAGATGCAAAGCTCAAAGCTTGAGCATATACAGATCCAAAGGAAGGAAAAAATCCATGAGAAAAATCTACTACAGAGCTTAAAATCAAAGCTACAAGAAGCATAACATTTATATAATGTCCTTCATTAAATACGGTGTATGTAATAGAAAAAGCTCAAACTCACAAAGTTTACACAAAAGCTTCAAATCCTCCTTGAAAAAGGTCCAAGTTCAGTGTAATGGCGGCGCCCAACAATAATTGGAGAAATAAAGCTTTCAACTTTTCTAGAAAACCCTCATGGTCGACACCCAAACAATAGATAAAAAATGAAATATGCAAAATGAAGAAATGAGTTTGGTTAGGGTTTTTACCGAATGGAGAAGGCATTTTGCCCCATTTTGTTTTGATATTATTTTGAAATTAATACCTAGTGTATAATGTAAAAAGAAATATAAATTTTACATTAATATTTATTAAGAGATAAAGGATATATAACTTGGTAAACATTAATTCTGAAGTGCAGTAAGAGAAAGACTCCTTTTTTCAAGAAGAATTACTTTGTTGTTAAGAAAGAGAAGGGTAACATTAAAAATAAGGGTTTTTTTGTGTCCTCTGATGAGGAGGAGGCTTTAAATGATAACCCTGTGAAAACCGAGAAAAATAAAGTGACTATTAAAGATGTTGATAAAAAAGAGGAGGCTATGGACGACATTGGCATGGAAGAGGGCATCAAATCTGATAGTGTGGATCCTCAAAGTAAGAAGGTTGATGAGGCTGACATCACTCAAGCAAAGGAAAAAGTTTTCAACAAGGAGGATTTTAATATTGGGCAGGATCAAAAGGATAGCATCCTCTCCTTTGGTCGCTTTATGGCTACCATAGCCCAGGACAATGTGACCATGAAGGTTGATCTCAAAGAACAAGGAAAAATTGTAAACATGATAAAGACGGATACCTTTGGCGAAAAACCTATGGCCTCGTGTCTGAATAACTGGATGGAAGTAGTTCAAAAAGGGGAGGCTTTCGGGGAGCTGGGCGGCACTATGTTGGCCATGGAAGACAAATTGAACAACATGAGTAAAGAGGCTAATAACAACCACTATGAAGCTAGAATCTATACTCTCAAAGACAAAGTTGAGAAGTTAGAGAACACTCTTAAGAAGATAAGTGAACAAAGTTTTCACATTCTGAAAGCTTCAGTTGATCATAGCAAGAACCTCGTCGAGAAGCTGGAGATTAATAGGGGGAGGAAAGCAAAGAGACCAAAGAGGGTACGAGAACTAGTATCAGAACTTGTGCTAGTGCAAAGAAAAAAGATGTTGACTTGGAAGACTTGAAGATTTCAGCAGGCAACATGGAGCTTCTAGCGAAGCAGGCTAAAGATTTGATGGACACTTGCTAGTTACTACCTTTCTCCTTTTTGTTGTCTTTTATGTTCTCCTTTTTGTTGTGTTGTCTTTCACTATCTTTCGTTGGTAGTGATTTTGGTTGTAAGGTCATGGGCCTCTGTTCCTCCTTTGTTTTGAACCCCTTTGAGGACTAATCATTAATGTATATCTTCTGATCTTTTTGTACAAGGTTTCGGGACCTTTCAAATCCTGCTTTTACTTAATCAGAACTTGGTAAACATTAATTAAAATTAATATTTATTAAGTTATGTATTTTTATTATTTAATAAGTATTAATATAAAATTTATTATTTTTTTCTATTTTACATAAAAATAAAAGTTGTAATTAATATTTATTATATGATAATCCTATAAATCATATTATAAATATTAAAATTAAATGCAAAAAATTAGGAAAAAGATTGCTTAAATGGGGAATTTTATTTTTGCTTAGCAATAACAAAAATTTGGTAAATGATTTTAAAAGTAACAATAAATATTTATTATTTTGTATCTTATATTAATGATTATTAAATAATTTATATTATTACTTTAATAAATATTATATTATTATTATTATTATTATTATTATTAAGTGATTTATAATTATTGCTTAATAAATATTATTAATATAATTAATATTTGTTAAAAAAATAAATGATGTTCTGCACTGAGTTGTTCTTTTATTCTCAGGGCAACTCTTTCATGCTGCTGCTTTGTACTTTGCTTGTATCTATTTAGCTCTGTGATACTCTTCGTCCTACTGATGGGTTGAGGCCTAGCCTCCCCTGTTTCTTCTTTTGTTTTGTATCTCTTTTTGAACTCTCGATTATCAATATAAAAAAAAAAAAATCATAAAATACTTTTAATAAATTATTAACTGAAGTGTAATTAGATATTTATTTTACTTGTAAAAAGTCAAGAAGGATATTATGACAGAATTTATGACCAAGTGTTAAAGTCAGAAGGATGGGGTTGCTAAAGTTAAAGGGAGTTATTGTTGTTCAGGAGACTTTTATGAGCTTTTTTGAGGATTGGAATGTATTAATGAGGGGTCTTTATGGTGGAATTGACGAGGCGTGACTTCTGGGTCACCTTTATGCCTTTTGGAGTTGTTTGAGGGGCTCAAAAAGGGCTTTATTGACTGCATCCGACCCATAATTTATTACTTGCATTTATGTTACAAATATCCTTGGAAGAGGATAAATATGAGTGCAAATTGCATTGTAAAGAATTTATTACCTTTTGGCACATTGTTTTGTAACTTGCAGAGTTCTTGACAGAGGTTAATGGAGTTTTGTAACTCACGTACTGAAATGTACCACAGAGTTTTCATATTTTGGTGATCAATAAAGGTTGTAGGCCTTCTCATTTTCTGATATTTTGTGTGTTAAGTGTCATAGTGCAATCTCTTGTGAAATCATTTTTTTCCTTGATATTGTGCCTTACCAAAAAGCACATTTATGCAAAAGTATATGTCTACTTACAGATTGTAAGTTGTATTAATGTGGAAAATAATTTGAAGTTGTAAGGACAGATTTTCTTCCTGTTAAAATTTTGATCATTCCATGATCTTCTTATTAATTATTGATGCAAGGACATATGTAATACTGAGTTGTGCATGTTAGAGTTGAGTTGTGAGTCAAGTTGTGTAAGGTCCTGATGTAGAATTTTAGTCAGGAATTTGGTGCATAACCCTTAGGAGTAGATTTCAATTTCATATTTCCTTCTAACCCTTTCCCTCTGAAAAGCTTTATTTTAGGTAAAGTACCCAGGAAGTCAGCCTTCTCCAGAGTTTCACTTCTTTTCTAGGTTACCCACAACCCAGAAGTGTTCCCATGCATCACTAGATTGTTGAGTTTACTCAGCAAGGGTGCAAATCTCATTGATAACAAGTTTGACTAAAAAACTACACAGTTGAATCATGATAACAATATTACAATTTGACTTGTTGCGGAAAAATATCTCTTATTTATCAATTGATGAGATTAAGGGGATTTCTAATGAATGACTTATAATTCACAACACTTGCTAAATGTTTTTCAAATAGGGTTGCAAGCATAGTGGGTTTAACCATGGAGGAAACTTCATAGTTAAGTGTGCTTAAGTTGGAGTAGTACTGAGAAGGGTGACCTTTTGGGAAGTCTTGGTGCATCACCTATGTGAGAATTACCAAGATCAAATGAGTTCTAAGTGTTCCATTCATTCTCATGAGAGATGGGCTCTTGTCAACCACTACTCATAAAATATGGGTCAATGAGTTTGACTCAAAAACTACACAGTTGAATCCTGATAGTAATATCACAATTGGACTTGTTGTGGAAAAATATATCTTACTAATCAATTGATGAGCTTAAGGGGATTTTTAATGAATGGTTCATAAGGCACAACATTTTTTGAAGGTTTTTAAAATGAGGTTGCAAGAAAAGTGGGTTTAACCATGGAGGAAACTTCATAGTTAAGTGTGCTTGAGATGGAGTAGTACTGGGATGGGTGACCTCCTGAGAAGTCTCGAAACTTCACCTCTGTGAGCATCACCTAGATGCAATGAATGCTAAGTGTTCCATTCATTATCATGAGAGATGGGTTCATGTGAACCACTACTCATGAAACATGGGTCAATGAGTTTGACTCAAAAACTACACAGATGAATCCTGGTAGCAATATCACAATTTGGCTTGCTGTGGAAAAATATCTCCTACTTACCTTTGAAACTCTCAATTGATATAATTCAAATATATGGTTTGTAGATGCCAAATGTATTAAATACCATTTTAACACAAATCACACACCAAAAACTTGAATTAATTGCTAAGAACAAAGAATTTGTATTTCCATATTATACATCTCAAGTTACATCAAATTTTTCTTCAAGTGAAGACTTCACAAATTTGTGCCAACGAACAAACTACAACATGCAAACTAGGGTGGATGTTAACCATCGAAACTAAAATTACAGACTAGGGAGGGTCTTGCACCTCCTAAACTATAAACAATAACTGAATTCCAATTGGAATTGCAAGTACACAAGAAAAGATAAGTCCACGATGATTTCCTACAATGTCAACCACAACCTTATAAAGAGCTATGGGAAGTTTCTTGAAAGGTTACAAATAAGCCGACATGTTTTATTTTTATAATTAAATTAATTAATTAAAGGGGGTACATAAGATATTATTTAAATTTGGGACCACTTAATTAATTAATTTAATTAAGCCATTTAAATATTTCGAGGACATTACACTCTAGTCTTAAAATAATAGACACTACTACCCTCAATAGATAAGGATGACTTCTTGATGTATAGCATACAAAAATATAATAAAAAGAACAAGCTTAATCAACTAATATCATTCTAACATAATCTATGCATACCTCAAAATATGGAAGAAAACATGCATATAATTGAATATAAATGATAAACAAGATTAAACTACTCAATAATATGCAAACCTCCCCAAAATGAAGAAATGTTTCATTGTGTTGTAGATGGATGGAATGTGGTTGTTCACAAATTCAGAAGCGTGACAATGTATTGAAGAAGGTTGTTGAATTGAGGAGGAAAGATATTAATTTATAGGATTTTGAGGGAAATTGACGGTTGGGATTCAAAGTTGGATGAAGGGCTAAGACTATACAGGATCAATGATGTGGTCATGAGGTGGAGGTAAATTAGATTAGGGTTTTGACCATTCAAAGGGGAAGAGACGCTCACACATATGTGAGAAAAATTTGAAAGTGATGGGTCAATGACAATGTGTAATAAGGTGTAAGAGGGTGAGAATACCAAGGTTTCTCACACATGTGTGAGCAACTTGGGAAAGTGATGGCTCAATGACAATGGTCAAAAGGTGGAAGAGAGTGAGATGATCAAGGTTGAGTTCTAATGTGAAGTGGGACAAATGTGTAAATGTTTAAGACTTTGTAAGAGATGTATAAGAGAGTATGTAAGAGTCACATGTGACTTGGGTTTGTTAATCCTTGATTAGGATTGTGTAAATGATTAGGGAGTGATTAGGTGGGAGATTAAGATTAATTAGTGACAAGTGGGTTAGAAGGATGGGTTAGGTTAGGGAAGTGAGGTTAGGTGATGATTAAAGTTAGGAGCCATGTGCTCAAATATAATTAAATGAAATGTTTAATTCCAAGTGGGAGAAAAGGGAAATAAGCTAGGTTAGTTTAGTTAATTTAAGAATTAATTAAACTTTAGGGAAATGGGATAGGATAAGACTAAATAAATGTAAATTTATTTAATCAAGACTAGGGGATAAAGAGGATTATAATTAAATAAATGTAAAAAATATTTAATTAAAAGGTAGGATAAAGGATTATTAAATAAATAATAAATATCTATTTAATTTGTCTAGGATAATGGTGATGGAAAGATTTTGGTGTCTACATTTTGCCCCTCTTTGATGTAGTATCGTTAAATGATGTTATATCAAAGAAAAATAAAACATAGTCGATAAAAGGGATAAGACTAGAAGCATGATGCCCCAGTCATTAGAGGATGAGGAAGGATGACAAGGAAGGAGTGGTATGCCCCCTCGAGAGGACAAGTGGGTTCGGAGAACATAAGTGTGCTCTCAAAATGGATTAGAATGTGGAAGGAAATGGAAAGGGATAGGGATGATGACGAAAGAAACAAGGAAAGTCATGATGCAATGGTGTGAGCAACCTAGGTTTGATATTGTACTTGACGTTATGCACCAAGGCATGAGGAACCAAGATGACAAAGTGTCAAGTACGTGATAAAAAAAAGGTCAAATACAACCATATGCCTTATGACACCATGATATGGAAGACCATGATGCCTTGTGACAATAAGATACAAAGAACATAATAAATGCAAACAAAACTAACACATACAAACAACAAGAAAGCATGCACATAAACCAAAAGCAAACCAAAATTTTGCCCCTAGTCAAGCTGAAAACTGATTGATTGATTGATTGATTGATTAATGATGATTGATTGAGGATGGAAAAGTTAACGATAAGAGCAATGCACATCCAAAGGACTGGGAAGGATACATCCCATGATGAGGATTTGATGAAAAGTTTGATCAATGAATTATTAGTTGATTTGAATCAAGATGATGATTTGATTAAGGATTATGTGCTAGATTGCAAGTTTGGATTGCATGGATTAGTATTGATTGCACTTGATTGGACTGATTTGGGATTGTTTGGATTATAGAGATTTTTGGATGAATGAATTGGATATAAGGGGGTTGTTAGATAAATTGATTGAATTGGATAGGGAGGAAGAATAAATGTGTTGGATTGGATATGATGGAGGATAAGAGGAAGTGGATAGAATGAAATTTGAAGATAAAATGATTGGAGGATAAGATGGATTGAAGGTTGGAAGGTAGAATAAATGTATTGGAAGATGGATGAAGGAAGATAAGAGGAATGGGATTGGAAGTTAAGATGTTTGAATAGGATGGAAGGAAGGTGAAATAGATTTAATTAGAAGATAAAGGGATTGTATGGAATGGTATTGGAAGATAAATACATTGAATTAAAAGATAAATGAATTGGATAGAATGGAATTGGAAGATTGATTCAAGATAAAATGGATTGGGACCAATGACAAGGGAGAACCAAGAAATGGTGGAGATGGAGAGATGGCTTTGATGGGAGATAGATGGAGAGAATGGATGGATAGGTAATATTTAATGGATGGATAGGGAATGTGGGATTAAAGGATGGAGATTCAAGAAATATGTAGTAAAGGAGTGAAATTCCCCACACTAGCAGTAGAAAAATGAAGGATGGGAATATTGGGGATAAAGGTTACATGAAATGGAAGGGTTGTATGTAAGGTATGTGAGTGGGGGACTAAAGGATGGGGAATAAATGGAGTAGGATCCAAGGACAATATTGAAAAGGATGCCCCTGTGGGAGAATGAAGGATGGAAAGATGGTGGATAAAGTCTAAATGATATGGATGGATAGTGTATAAAGGATATAAATGAAGGGGAGAAAGGCTTGTATGTTCCAAAGTGTGTATGGATGTTAGAGTGTCTCTAGTTGTTAAGCAAGAAAAAATGTATGAAAGTGGAAGGGGTTTGGATAAGGGATATGACATAGAGGGTATGAATACAATAGAGGATAATGATATTGAGGATATTGATGGAATAGGAAATATGGGATGGAGGAAATGCATAGGATAATCAAGATCAAATACATGGGAAAGGAGGATGGACTTATATAGGATTATGAATGGGGGATAGAGGAAATGAATATGATAATAAAAATGAGATGGAGTATATGGATAGGATGTTAATATCAAATATGGATAAAGGGTATGGATGTATGTGGGATAATGGATAGGATATGGACAATGAACAAGAAACATGGAGGGAATGGATAGGATAGTCAAGATCAAAGATAGGAAAAAGGATGACAGACTTAGATAGGATTATGGATGGTGGATAGGGGATGTGGAAGGTATGTTTGGTAGCATAGACATGGATGGATCTGGCCTCCAAGTATATAGTGCAAGGGGATGAGGATAAGGGAATGTATGTATAATTGGATTTGGAAGACAATTGATAGGTGATAAGAAGATGGAGGAAGGACTCAATCATCTAATTACATGAATGGTACCCTTTGATATTTATGTTTTTTGTTTTTATAATGTATCAAATCATTTTAGATATATGCTCATATATGTTGGTAGGATCGTGGAAGGGAGATAAATGGATTGGGGGAGATGGGTAGGGATAAGGTTTTATGTATAGGATTGGATTAATGGGATGGAAGGATGGGGGAGGATTGGTGTAAAATGGATGGGAGGTTGGAATACTTGTGAATAAATGGATATAGGAGTTGGAAAGATCATCATTGGAACACACCTTGAAGGGTGGTGGAGTATTAAAGGAGGATATTGTGAAGGATATGGAAGAGAAAATGTGGATTTTCCGATGTAGGGACCCAAAATAGATGAAGGAGATGATAAACTTAGGATAGTGGATTTTGGGACATATTTACCCAAAATGGATATGGAAGATGGGGGATTTTTAGATGGAGGATAAAATGGATTTATGAATGGAAGAAGCGTTTGTATTAGAAAGCTTGGATGCCAATTTTGATTGTGCTTTGAGATGCATTTCTTTAATGAGTGGCTTGGGAATCCACGTGATTTTTTAATTTTTCTTTTGGGCTTTTGTGGCCTTTTGAATTTTCATTCTTTTGGATCATATTTTTCTTTTCTTGAACATGTCTTTTAGATGGGACATGTTGATCCTTGGATTCATGGATTTTTGATTTTATGCATTTTATCTTTGGCATCCAAATTGATTCCAATAGAAATGGTATGGGTGCATGAGGATGGATGATATGGAGAGTTTATGGATGGAATAATGGAGGGTAAATGTTGGAATGTGTATAAGGATGTGTGCCTTTGTTGATCTTTCTTTCGGATTTGAGTCTATGGATTGGTAGACTTGGATATGATGAATGGATGTATGTAAGGACCCAAAATGGATGGAAGGGATGAAGGATTTATTTTCGAGACATAAGGACCCAAAATGGATGTGGATGAGGAAGGGATGGAGTTTGAAACATAAGGGCCCAAAATGGATGTGGATGAGGAAGGAAGGTAATTTTGGACATAAGGGCCTAAAATGGATTTGGAGGATGGGGGATGGGAACATTGAAGCTTAAACGGAGGGGTTTTGGATTTGGAAGGGGTGGAAGGTATACCAACATATTGAGAAATACTTTTTTCCATGGGATACTTATTATTTTGAAAACAAGGTGTGAGTCCATGTGAATGGGGTTCATGGATGGATTGGATAGGTGCGATGGGATCTTGTGGAGGATTAGGATCATGTCGAGGATTAGGCTCATGAGGGGGATTAGAAGGAATAATAGGATCTTGAGATTGAAAGGGATCATGACATGGATTTGAATGGGTACTTTGATCTTGACTTTGGGGAGGAATATGTGGTGGAATGGAAGGAATGAGTGGATCTTGAGATGGAAGTTAATCATGCAATGGGGTGGAGGAGATGTCTTGATCTTGATTATGAATGGTATTATGAGTGGGGTTAAGGAGGATAAGTGGATCTTGATATGGAAGGAGGGGATAATCATATGGAAAGGTGTCATAATATGGAGAGGTGTAATAAGATTGAGGAATATTTAGATCTAAAGGAGAAGAGGAATCCATGTGAGCATGCTTTGGAGCAAGGTTTTGGCATGTTTGGACTTGTGATGATGATGTGATGGAGGAGATGAAAGATTCAACTTGGGTGAATGGAGGGATGGATGACTCATGAGACTTAGGAGATTGGGATGTGTCTTTACTTGGAGGGGCTGGAGGTGGGTGCATGACTTGGGATGATTGGACAAATTGATTTGGAGATGGGAATTTATACTTATATGATAGCCCTTGGATTGAATCAATGGAGAGGTTATTGTAGGATGGGGATGATGTGATTTTTTGAGGATTAGGATTATGGTTTTGGACATTAAGCTCAAAATGTGAGGGATTAGGTAGAGGATTGAGATTGGATGGGAGATGAGGATTATGGTTTTGGACAAATGGGGAAGTAAATATGTCTTCAAAGGACAAATTTATATTTTGACCCCCATTTTGTAGGCCAGGGACAATGTTTTGGAGTTCTTGAATCTCTTGAGAAAGGTGGCTATGGAGGGAATCATGTGTTGGAGAGGGATAATGAGATGAATTTCCCTTGTCAAAGGTAGAGGAAAGATAAGAAATGGTAGATTAAGTGGTATTGGATACGATGTGTTGAGGATTGATTTGGTAGGTGGGTTGGATTGGAGGTAGGGTTTGAGGATTAGAGTTTAACGCTTTAAATTCCTCAACTATTTTTCTGAAACTAATCCATATTCATGGTGTTTAGACGAAGGGTTTGGATTTGATTTAGAAGATGATGGATGGATGAAGATTTAGATTAAGAGAATATGAAGTGAAAGATTTGAGGATGGATGAAATATGAACTTAGGACTAGGAGAAAGTTTGGGCTTGTTTTGATTTAAGAGGTCATGACCTCAAGGATTTTTATTTGATTGATTTGATTTGATTTTTTGGATATGAGGGCAGGGCCTCAAGGTTGGATTTGATTTGATTGTGAGGGATGGGCCTCAAATTTTGATTAATTTGATTTGGAATATGATTAAATTCCAAAGATTATGATGGTGCTCCTAAGCCAAAAGTGGAAGATTTCATGAAAATTAGAATTAGAAGATGATGTGGATGAAGATTTGAAGTAAGAATGGATGAATTTTGAAAGAGGGATGATGGATGTTTGAAGACAAGTGAATGAATACAGGGTGATTGGTTTTTGGATGAAGAGGAAGATGAATTGGATTAGGATTTGATAGAATTATATGAGATCAAAAAGTGGATTGGATTAGAAGAATGATGATGTGATTAGATTGAAGAGTGAATGATGGGATTTGATTAAGAAAGTAGACATTGATGTGTATTAGAAGGATGATAATGATGAATATTAGGACCTTTATTGGAGGATTATGAAGATGATGAAATTATTAGGATGATTAGGATAAGATGGATAATATGGACCTATAGTGGATTAAGTAAATTGAATAGGATTAGGGTCCTAAATGATAGATTATGGATGGATTAGGTATGATTAAGATTAAAGGAATGAATAAGGATGATTAAGAAGAATATAGATGATGAGGATGAATAAGTTAGGATGATGAAGATAGAATGCTGAAAGTGAATTTTGATTAGGATGATTAAGATAAGAGGAATGATTAGGGTATTTAGGAAGAATGTGAATGATTACGATGATTAAGATAGAATGAAAGATGATTATGATGATTAAGAATAATATGAATGACTTAGATGAATGGAATAGGATGAAGGGAGTGATTAGGATGAAGAAGGAAGATATTTAGGATGATTATGGATGAATAAGGGTGATTAAGAAGAATGTGAATGATTAGGATGATTAAGATAGAATTAAATATGAGAGATGATTAGGAATAATTAGAAGAATATGTATGGTTGGATTAGATTAGGGAGATTATTATGGATGTTGTGGATGATTAGGAGATGATGAGTATAATGATTAAGGATGATTGGGATTAGAGGAATAATTTGAAAGATTAAGAGGGTGATTAGGATAAGAAGTATGATGATGATGATGAAGAGGTAGATAGATTTTAAAGGTTAATTTGGAGATGACGTTGAGAGCTTAACTAGACTTAAACAAGAATGTTTTTGTTTTGTTTTTGCAATGTTTTGATTTTTTGAGTTTTTTTGGACTTTTATGTTTTATGATGTTTTTGCATTTTCAAATTTTATGTTTTTTTGGATTTTGGAAGTTTTATGATGTTTTTGGATTTTGAAGTTTTAAACATGCAAACTATAGAATGAAATAATGCAGAAGACAAAATTGCTAAGGCTCAATTTGGATGGTGTGTCCCCTCTTGGATGCAAATGAGGGAGGTTTTAAACACTCAAGCACATCAAACACACCAAAATCCCTTTTCAAGTTTCAACTAGGCTTTACAGACTCAATTAAGGGAGTGTCCTCGATACACGCAAGGTACATGAGGCCCAAATCTATCTATGAAAGAGAATAATGTCACACAGTCAAGAGGAGATGGTAACCCAAATCTCCACCTCCACTTCCCAAAGGAATAACGTTCTTTGGGGCTTAGCCGACAGTGACAAGATTCTACTTCCAAGAGAGGTGTCTTTGGATTCACCTCTTGATGTTAATACTCCATCGAAACATGCAATTTGAGGTCATTTGTTGAGGTGATAAAATCCCTAAGCAAGCCTCCTAAAAAAGAAAATAAGACCATGTATTTCTTGTGCACTCAAGTGATGACATAATTTTTGCCATTAATATGCAAAGAGAAAACAGTTGTTATGAACCGTCGGTTACACTACACCAAAAGTCAGGTTTCAGTTCAGACTGAAAGTGCTAAGTAAAGGGAAACCGACCACACAAGTTTTGCAGTGTAAACTGAAAGTGCAACCCGAAGATGATATAGAGGAACCTGACAAGAAGGTTACACTACAAGCTGAAAGAGCAGAAATAGAGGAACCCGAAAAAGCAAGGGAACCTGACAAACAATTCAACAAAGGAACACTGAAAGACAGTCAAACTAATTTCTGAGCAAACCGAGCATCAGACACCGAAAGTTAGTTATATCCCGAGAAAAGTGGATATGACTTCCACATTAGATAAAATAGTTATATTATATATTTAGAGTTTTGATTTGTTTTAAAACCATTTCTTGAGGAACAAGAAACATTATTGTAATTTTTTTAATTAGTCTAATTGATTAAAAACATGCAAACTAGGAGATCAAGGTCAAATTGTAAACCTTTGATCATAGAGTTAGTTTTGTAATACGTGAAACTAAATTAGGTCAATCTACTGTATAAATAGATTTTATAATCATTCATTTTATATGGATGAGAGGATGATTGTAGCCAATGAGAACATCTATGGGTCAAACTAAGAGTTTCAAGAAGTAGAAATACAAAAGATGAATCTGGTTATCAAGAACCAAGAACCAAGGCTACCGAGCAACAAAGGTATTGATCAATCACATTAGGTGATACTTTGTACATGTAATCTTGAATAGATCTGTAATCAGCAATTGTAGATTGCATACACTCGGGTCAATGAGTATTTTTGTCTACATTCTAACAAGTGTAGAAAATAGAAGAAATCCTTTCAAGAAAGGTGGATTTAACAATCCTATTGTAAATCTCTTAACCAAGTGCACACTAAATAGTGTTGCGAAATCTCTTAACAGAGTAGACCTTAACCAGTATCCACATAATACTCCTAACCTGGTAGATCATTAGAAGTGATCAAATTGTAATCTTTAACTGGCCCCTTCCAATCTGCAGATAGTGAAGTTTTTGTGGGTGCCATCCCCACCGCAGTTTTTACCTTCTAACAGGGGTTTTTTGCGTTACCATATCTTGCGTTATGTGTTATTTCTTTCATGAATGTTTCTATGAATGTCTACATACAATTAAGATTATGAATTGATATCACATGCATAAAGAAAGAACAACAAATATGATCGATAAAGCAAAGATTTGATTACATAAGGTTAAAGGTTAAATAATTAAAAGTTTTAGAGGTACTGATTCACCCCTACCCTCTCAGTACACACTTCCCATTATTTCCAAAAATTGGCATCAGAGTTAGATCTATTATTTCGATATTTTAAAGACTTAAGAGAAAAGATCATACAATGGAGAAGTACAGGCTTGACAAGAGTATTGAGACTCAGAAGCTAGAATTTTAGATCTTCTATGAGCAGTATAAAGAAGCTAGAATCAAGATGAGATAGCTGCTGGATGAAAGAAAGATTATGGCATCTCGCTGTAATGAAACACACTACCATGAAGAAGAAATACCAGATCTATTTGAGTCTTCAGGATCTACAACTAGCTTAGCATCAGACACATCAGAAGAAAGCATCACAAGCCTGAATGAAATCAATCAACATCTGGCTGGACAAGTAAAATCTCTACAAATTGGTCAAGAGACACAACTGGTAAGAATGATTGATGTCATGAACAATGATAGACAAGATGAGAAAGAGAGAACATAAGCTATTGATGATAGATGGAAGATTACTGAAAAGCTACAAGAGAAAGAGTCAGAAATAGAAAGACTTATAGAACATCATCATGAGATCACAAATCATATTATTCTTATGAGTCAAGAGGCAAACAGAATGAATACAAAACTCATTGAAAGAATAGAGGCTATCGGTGAGCTAAGAGAAGAAAATGAAAAGTTGAAACATGAAGTGAGAATTCAGCAACAACATAATGAAATAATCAAGAGAGCTAAAGAAAGCAACAAAAGGATGGATGATTTTCTGGATGGACAAAGGAGAGCCAACAATAACACCGGACTAGGCTATACCAAGAATGGAGAATCACCATACCAAGTTGATCCAAATAATGTGTACACAAATCCAAGACCAAGAAAGATGACATGCAATCACTATGAAAGGCAAGGCCACACATCAAATGTATGCAGGAGAAAAATGAAAGGTATTCCTAAATCCACATCTTCATTCATAGGAATTTGTTATAAATGTAACAAGAAAGGACATAAAGCATATGAATGTAAATCTAAGGTGAAACAACCAAAGAAGGAAACCTACATCCAGACAAATACTGTCCTAATTGCAAAATGCATGGGCACACATCTCTTGAATGCTGGAAGAAGAAAAAGCAAGCATGGAAACCTAAAGATCAAGAAAATGCTTATCAACCGAAAAGAGTCGGTAACCAGTATGTTTGGGATTACAATACATGGGCAAACTATACATCATGTGGAAGATTTGGTCACATAGCTGCAAACTGTATGAGACAATGGACAAGAAATTCTAGGAGCTAGACTAACCCCAGAATGACATGTCTACACTCTCATAAAGTTGGTCATCTGAAGAAATATTGCAGAGACTAAATGAAAAAGACCAAGACCTTTGCCCATGGAAACACCATTGAAGACATCGAGAAGATGAGAAACAAAATGTGGATGAAAGATACAAACAATGATGAAGTTGGACCGAGCAATGCAATTGGTGACACCTTATCCAATGGATCTGGTGACATCACCACCCTCACCTAAGCACAACAAGTAAGTATGGAACTGCATTATACCAAGTTATATTTTGCATCAGTTCCATTATACATAGTTAAAATACCAAATCAACATGATTAAAGATGCACCATGGTATTACTTGTTATGATTATGTGAATTAACTCTCGTCGGTCAATACATACCGAAATGCATTAGTGTACATTCAAAGCTAAGTTGTCTATACTTACCTAGAATAGTCAATTAACACATAAAGGCTAAGTCACTAGTTTAAACTGAGATCCATCGGTAATCTTATGAGGTGACAATGTTGACATCACCATACACCAAAATTCGTCGGTGAATGTAACAAGTGGACAGATGCCCCAAAGCATCGCATTTTCACCAAAAGAGAAGTTAGTGTATCACCTGATGAATCTGTCTTCACACATTGAGAATTGGTTGAGCATCAATGACTCAACTTAGGGAAAATTCTATAAATAGACAACAGAAGGGTTTCATTTCTCACCAAGCGACTAGAGTGAAGAGACAGAGCGAAACCTAAGCACGAAGCGAACCGATTGTAGAGCACCTACAAATTGACTCCTTGCACTCCAAACAAATTCCTAATAGCTACAGAGGTTGAAGTAAGTAATAGAGATAACCAAGAACTCTACTTTCATTTACGGGAAAAAAGCCCTAATTTCATAAACGATGGAAACTACGTCTAGAATATCTAAGATCAAGAATGATAAGAAGAATAAGGTCAACCTAATCAAGAATGCAACCTGTGAAGAACCTCAATACAAGATATGTCCTGAGGTTGCTTCACAACCCGATAATGTTGGTGCATCCTCCAGAATACCAGCTAGGGTTTTTCTTGTCAAAGACGTGCGAGCATATATACACTGCAAAATAGCAGAAATAGGAGACCTGCAAGTTGAGCAAGCTTTTAAGAAGCTTTGCAATGATGATGGCACTATCAAGGAAGGGCATAAGAACATTGAGGTAAAAGGGCTCACAAATGCCCTATGGTTCCCAAAGGAGTTCAAGACCGAATGGATTCGGTTAGTACTAAGTAGGATACATGACCAAAAATTATGGCTGGATGAGCCAAAACCGATAACCAGGGATGTCATACACACTGTTACTGGTTATCCCATAACTGATAAGGTAAAGGCACTAAAACACCCACCTAAAGTTGAAATTGAGAAGAATACAGGAGCAACATGGGATGGAATAGGACTAAAGGTATCCACCATCACCAATGATGAAATGAAATTTGGAGCATGTGTCTTAGGATACAAGTTCTTACAGGCTAGCAGGTTGAACAGTATAGCATCCTGAGCAGTGGATACAACATACAAGATTGTCAAGAAGGGACTGCAGTTGGATCTATCAGAACTTCTACTAAGACAACTGGATGAGAATATGAAGACAATAAGAACTGCAAAGTCCAACTCGTGTAAGTTTCGTTTACTCATCATGTGCATATTCTTCTATTTTCAAGAATCCTTCCCATCCATAAGAAATGTCAAATGGGACACTACTAGACCAGTGACCATACAGATTAGTGAGTTCATCAAATCACTAGGAGATAATTTTGAATCAGTCATGGATGAATATTTTGGTGGATTCAAAGAAATAATACATAAAAGAATAAGAATTCCAGAGAAATTAGTAGAAAATTTCAAGACTAGCATATGTTTTATGGTGGACACTGACTACACCTACATCAATCTAGCTGTATCGAGGACAACATGGCTAGCTCCACTTGACTATGAGGTGAACATAGATCAAGCATCAAATTCTATTGAGGCATTGATAAATGAACCATTGGACAAATCGCAACCCATGTTTGGAACTTATGAAGAGGCCAAAGAGAGGATTAAAATTGGCTTAGTTGTGAAGAAGATGGATAGGAAGAAATACAAGATGGTTAAGAATTTTAAGAAAAGGTTGTCGGTAACAAGAGAAGAAACTGAAAAGACAGAATAAATTGAGGGTCAGTCACCCATCGGTGAAGCTGAGAAGGAGAGTGACTTAGATTCCATAGAGTCAGATTCACCACCTCCACCACCAGCAAAGAAGCCAAGAACTACTGCTACAACTAGAACCAGGAGTCAGACAACAAAGGATGCAAGTCCTTCACCAGTCAAGAAAGGTCAAGTAAGGACCTACAAAAGAAAACCTCAAACCAAATAGACAAAAGAAATGAAGAGGAGAAGGAAATTAATATGAACCAAGGAAGATATATAAGATACTCAACAAGATGAATCTGTCCAAAAGGAAAAGAATAAGATTCCTGAAACTATTGAATAGGTATGTGCTTCAATTATAAAATTAGGTACAATAAATGATAGAAAGATTAAGAAATGACTAAAATTGGATCCTGAGGATCAAAATAAGATAGAAGAGGCAATTATCAAAATGATGTGTATATTCAAATATCTTCCAATACAATTGGCAAATAATATGCCAAAAGAACTTTAGGATAGATTATTGGCAAGATGGAAATTTGTATTACACTCTGAGAAAGAGATTAGGGAAAGAGCCCTAGTATCTGTCATGCCTCCCGAATCTAAAATGCAGGATATTAAAGAAGTGATGAAGAAACACTCCACAAGGTTATCACCAAAGTTAAGAGATTATCAAGTACTTCAAGGACATCTACTTGAACTAGACAGAAAGAGTGAAGCTGAATGGAGAAAGATACTTGATATACCTAAAAAGGATACAAGTCCCGAGCCACAAATTGCTCTTACCGACAAACAACAGAGCAAAGATGATCAGGCTAAAAAGAGCCCCGACATATTATTATCATAGATGAAGATGTTAATGAAGAATCATTAAACACACAAGCCAACAAAGATATGGACATTGCAGACAAAACATGGCTGGATAATACAATCATTGATATTACCGGAGGAGATCCTATAGATTAAGTACAAAGAGATGAAGATATGTCACTGTTATCAAGGACCAAACTGACGAACGGGACACTACAATAGATTCAGCACAGGTAGACACACCAGGACAAATACCATTGTTGATACATGCTATCAACATTATCTCAGATAAGGAGAAGTTACCTAAGAAGGAATCAAGCACACCCAAGAATAAGGGTAAAGATGAACAAAAAGATACATCTGATGAGAATAAAGATACAGTCGATAAACAAGTAATCATTGGTGGAGAAAAAAAAGGTGGAGACCACACCAAAAAAGATGCACAAATGAAAGATATAGATGAAGTGAAAAAAGAGAAAGGTGAACAAGATAAGACAATTGATACCACTTCTAAGAACACCAAAGGAGATGCTTCAGATACACTAAAGGTAGATAAGGAGATGTCCTCAGACAACTGAAAGGAAAACCCTGAGAAGCAGGAAAAAGGTACAACACCACAGAAGCATTCCTCTAGCACATCATACCAAGCAGAGAAACTTGCAATGGTTTTGCATACAGGTGCATCACAAAAGAAGAAGAAGAAGAAGAAAACCAAGAAGAGTAAGTTGGAGGTCACACTTGATGAAATCATTGAAATACCAAAGTATGATCCAACCACATTAGATTTTGAATCACTCCAAGAATATGGAGAAATTTGTCAAAGGAAATCTTTGCAAGAAAAGCTTAAAAAGTAGCACCAAGACTCCTTAGTACTAGAGACCACAAGGGATATCTTAAACCAGATAGTTCCTGACATTGATGTTGATCACAATGCCCCCATTCTAGATCAACTTTCCATTCTCATCGATGCCATCACAACACAAAATGTAGATGCAGAAAAGGCGATTAAGGAACGAGCATAATAGAAGTTCCAATTCAAATTGACAAAAAAGATCAGCCAAGAAGTGGCAGAAAATAAGGTAAAGCTTTCAGAATTAACAAATGAATTAGATCCAATCATTATTGAAGTTGTTTCCTTAATTCAAAACCTATGCACTTTGGAGAAATTCACAAAGGATAATAATGACAAGATTGCAAAGATTGATTCCGATCTAAATGCAAGTGCTCAAAGTCTAACCACAGATGAAAATGCAATCAAATTGCATTATGAGAAGATAATTGAAATCAAAAGGTTAAGACAAGAACTTTGGGAAGCAGAATCACAATTCAGAGAAGAGTTTACCGAGATACAGGCTCAACTTTTCCCGAACCTCACACTTCTGCATCAACACATAAGTTTGGCAAAACAACTAATTGCCACCCCCAAAATGTCTGTAGTAGACAACATCTATGACATGCATGCCATGATCATACTAGAGCATATGGCTCTTGAGCATCTCAAGGAGAAATGGGAGAATATGATGGAGGAAATGAAGACCTCTCACTCTCATATTTTTGATAATCTATAGGTATACACCTTTGCCCTTACTATCAAAAAAGGGGGAAAAGGAAAATGATATGTACATAGCATATAGTAAAAAGGGGAAAAGGAAGAGATAGTATAAATACAAGTCTACATACACATATACTATACTATCAAGACATATGCATAGGGGGAGTCATGAAATGACTAAGTAATATACACGGTGTACATATTATAAATCTTTAGTATTTTGCACATATCAGTTTTTGATACTAATGTCAAAGGGGGAGATTGATGACATAAGTTTTTCCATTAGTATGCAAAGAGAAAACAATTGTTATGAACCGTCGGTTACACTACACCGAAATTCAGGTTTCAATTCAGACCGAAAGTGCTAAGTAAAGGGAAATTCAATGACACAAGTTTTGTAGTGTAAACCGAAGATGATACAAAGGAACCCGACAAGAAGGTTACACTACAAATCAAAAAATAAGAAACAAAGGAACCCAGCAGAGCAAGGGAACCTGATAGAAAGTTCAAAAAAGGAACATCAAAAGACAGTTAAACTGATTTCTAAGCAAACCGAGCATCAGACACCGAAAGTTAGTTATATCACGAGAAAAGTGGATCTGACTTCCACGTCAGATAAAATAGTTATATTCTATATTCAGAGTTTTGATTTGTTTTAAAACCATTTCTTGAGAAACAAGAAACATTATTGTAATTGTTTTAATCAGTCTAACTGATTAAAAACATGCAAACTAGGAGATCAAGGTCAAGTTGTAAACCTTTGATCATAGAGTTAGTTTTGTAATACGTGCAATTAAATTAGGTCAATCTATTATATAAATAGATGTTGTAATCATTCATTTGATATGGATGAGAGGATGATTGTAGCCAATGAGCACATCTATGGATCAGACTGGGAGTTTCAAGAAGCAAAACAACAAAAGATGAAATTGGTTATCAAGAACCAAGAACCAAGGCTACCGAGAAATAGAGGTATTGATCAATCACATTAGGTGATACTTTGTACATGTAATCTTGAATGGATATGTAATCAAAAATTTTAGATTGCATACACTTAGGTCAATGAGTATTTTTGTGTACATTCTATCAAGTGTAGCAAATAGAAGAAATCCTTTCAAGAAAGGTGGATTTAACAACCCTATTGTAAACTCTTAACCAAGTGCACACTAAATAGTGTTGTGAAAGATCTTAACAAAGTAGACCTTAACCAGTCTCCACATAATAGTCCTAACAGGGTAGATCATTAGAAGTGATCAAATTGTAAGCCTTAACCGACCCCTTCCAATCTACAGATAGTGAAGTTTTTGTGGGTGTCATCCCCACCGTAGTGTTTACCTTCTAACATAGGTTTTCTACGTTACCATACCTTGTGTTATGTGTTATTGCTTTCATGAATGTTTCTATGAATGTCTACATACAATTAAGATTATGAATTGATATCACATGCATAAAGAAAAAACAACAGATATGATTGGTAAAGCAAAGATTTGATTACACAAGGTTAAAGGTTAAATAACTAAAAAATTTAGAGGTACCGATTCACCCTTCCCCTCTAAGTACACACTTCCCATTATTTCCAACATCAAGGTCACCCAAATGCATGAGAGGATAGAATATGTACGTTATCTTGGGGTTTAAAAGACACTTGTTCTTTTTTAATTCCAAACCCAAATGTGTATGGTTAATTTTAAGCCCAATTTGAAAATGTGTTAAAAACACTTCAAACATATTGTATAAGGCTAAAAATGATTACAAAATTAGATTCCTTATGCTTTTTTGATAAAGTTTGAGAAAAAAAATGATAGAAAAATGATTTTGTATGCAAACGTTGTGAGTGTTTTAAGATTACAAACAAGGGGTGAATTTGAATGAGTGCACCTGATTTTTGATGAGTATTATGATAAAGTGGCTTATATATCTGTAAAGAGGCCAGAACCATCTTTCCAATGCTTCCTGAATCATCCAAAATGGAGCTCGTATGTGAAAGTTATTAAGGCTTTTGTGAAAGTGCCTTTTTGTAGATTGCAAGGAGGAAAGGGGCTAAAAGAAGCCCCTGGTAGTCAGCCCCCTAGGCGCAATATGAACACAACCCAGATAGAGGGGGCTAAAGATTTAACAGAGCCTCTAGTCGCCCATATGACCAGGGGCTGAGAACCTGCAAAATAAAATTAAAACAAAACAATGGTTAAAATTTTATTAAAAATGTAATAAATATTTTTTAAAAAAGGTAGCGGATTTGAAAATAAATTAAAAAGAACAAAAAGAAATCAAATTTTGTAATTTCAATTTTGGGAGGCATTTTTTGTTTCAGGGCTCCTAGTTTTTGTGGGAGACTGTCTTCACACGATCTGTGGTATCACAACCCATAGGGACTGTGAGACCACAACCCGCGCAGGGCTTGTGGTATCACAGCTCGCACGGGGCTTGTGGTATCACAAGCCACGAGGGTCTGTGATAACACAGTCCTGCGGGGTCTGTGATAACACAGTCCGTGGGGATGTGTGTTTTGATCTTTTTTGTATAATTTGTGTCTATACTTGCTAAAAAAGAAATATAGAGAGACAAATGGGGATTTAAAAAAAAAAATATATAAACTAATATATATAAAGAAAAAATATTCATTGTATGTATGCTCCTATTATTTGAAAATAACAAGATGAAGAAAGGATAGAGATTAATATGCCAAAATTTATCTCTTGGTTGCCCCAAACACAATGGTGAGGCTATTTTCATGATTTGTGGCTCCTTATGAAACTTGACTTCCAAATGCTCTTGATAAAGGCCTTTAACCTACACACTAAAAATTCACAAAAACACATGTTAAAAGGTTATTAATGACCTGTGAAGTGGGTCCCACCGGGCGTGCCAGAATGTATAGCATAAAAAATGTAATAAAAAGAACAAACTTAAGCAACTAAGATCATTCTAACATATTCTATGCATACCTCAAAATATGGAAGCAAACATGCATATAATTGAATGGAAATGATAAACAAGATTAAACTACTCAATAATATGCAAACCTCCCCAAAATGAATAAGTGTTTGATTGTGTTGTAGATGGATGTAATGTGGTTGTTCACAAATTCAACAGCATGACAATGTATTGAAGATGGTTGTTGAAGTGAGGAGGAAAGCTCTCAATTTATAGGATTTTGAGGGAAATGAATGTTTGGGATTCAAAGTTGGATGAAGGGATAAGATTGCACAAGATCCATGATGTGGTCATGAGGTGGAGGCCAAGTGGATTAAGGTTTTGACCATTAAAAGAGGGAAAGATGCTCACACATATGTGAGAAATATTTGAAAGTGACGGGTCAATGACAATGTGTAAGAAGGTGTAAGAGGGTGAAAAGATCATGGTTTCTCACACATGTGTGAGCAACTTGGGAAAGCGATAGCTCAATGACAATGGTCAAAAGGTGGAAGATGGTGAGATGACCAAGGTTGAGTTCACATGTGAAGGGGGAAAATGTGTAAATGTGTAAGGCTTTGTAAGAGATGTGTAAGAGAGTGCGTAAGAGTCACATGTGACTTGGGTTTGATAATCCCTTGATTAGGATTGTGCAAATGATTAGAGAGTGATTAGCTGGGAGATTAGGATTAATTAGTGATAAGTAGGTTAGAAGGATGGATTAGGTTAGGGAACTAAGGTTAGGTGAGGGTTAAAGTTAGGAGCCATGTGCTCATATAGAATTAAATGCAATATTTAATTCCAAGTGGGAGAAAAGGGAAATAAGCTAGGTTAGTTTAATTAATTTAGGAATTAATTAAACTTTAGGGAAATGGGATAGGATAAGACTAAATAAATGTAAATTTATTTAATCAAGAGTAGGGGATAAAGAAGATTCTAATTAAATAAATGTAAAATTTATTTAATTAAAAGGCAGGATAAAGATTATTAAATAAATAATAAATGTCTATTTAATTTGGCCAGGATAAGTGTGATGGACAAATTTTGGTGTCTACACTTGCTATATGTTCAACCTTCCATCACATCATCACACTTGAAAATAACAATAACAAATCTTTAACATGGTGTTGACATCCCACTAGCTTTGTTCAATCTTTAGCAATTTTGCAATATTTATCCTAAGAGAAGCATGCTTTGTTGTTTGATTTGAATCTATGTATAAGTGTGTAGTTAAAGGTAAATGTTACTAGAGACTGATAAAATATCTTTAGGCTTATTACATTATTGTGTATTTTATTAATGAGGATGTAAGTTTATTTTATCAACAAAGGGTCAATGCAGGATCATGGAGGTCCAAATTAGGCCCTTAAGTGGCGATGGAAAATCAGAAAAACAAAGTTAGGTAACTTCAAAAAAAATTGAATAGGTTATTAACATAATTTGAAAACAATGTAAACATATAATATGTAGCGAACTGAATGTAGTTTATATGCTACTAATTATTTTTTTGTAAAATCAAAAGTAAATTTATTTGGTGAAAATTTGAAATCAAAGTAGTACTAAATTTGCAGAAAAAAATAAGAATCAAGTGTAAGTCTCATCAATATTAAAAATTAATTAGTCGAGGACACATGCTCGGTTGTATATTTTTTGCAAGTAAAGGATTAGTTGTAAATTTTTTTATTAGAACTTTTTAAAAATATTAAAATTTGTATGTTTGTTCACTATAACTTGGTCAAAACTTAATAAAATTCAATTATTTAATCCTATAGTGCGAGAAGCATAGAATATGTTGCATCTTTTAGATTTAGAAAATGTGAAACCATTTGAAAGTTTTAGATTTTTTAAATCATCTTATCAATCAGGACATTAATCATAATGCATGTAAAAAATCAATAATAAGTATTTATTAAATTTAAAATAAGAAATATCTTATATTGGTGGAAATTAGATGACAATTTCCTTAATAAACCATTTTCACTTCATCAAATTCAGGGGAAAAAAATCGTCAACCACAAGGGTGAAGTATGGAAAACTAAGAAAAACTTCTAAACATGTTTTTTCCAATTGACTTTCGACTTAACATCCCCAAGTCAAATCCCAAAGCAATCCAAAGGGAAACCCAAGGTACAAATCTTGTCAAAAAATGGATTATCCATTTGAAACGTATATCCATTTTTGTTGTGTATGTTTTTTTAAACATTTTTACTATTGTTTGCAAGTTTCTTTGTAAGAATTAATTTGTTATGTCAACTATATATTTTCATAATTAATTTGTGAGTTAATAATAGAGTACATATAATATAATATCATTTATAATTATGTATAATATAATATAATATAATTAAATATATTGAAATTTGATATATATATATATAAAATGTTATATATGATTACTAAAACATTTAATATTGTAAATCTCTCTCTCTCTCTCTCTCTCTCTCTCTCTCTCTCTCTCTCTCTCTCTCTCTCTCTCTCNTATCTCTCTCTCTCTCTCTCTCTCTCTCTCTCTCTCTCTCTCTCTCTCTCTCTCTCTCTCTCTCTCTCTCTCACACACACACACACACACACACACACACATTATCCCTCTCACCATATCTACATCTCTCTTTTGCACGAATCTCAAGTTATTAATAATTTTTGTGCATCTTTTTGCAAGTATAATAGGGAGCAATAGTTGTCGTAAATGAAAAGGCAAGAGCAAACTCACAATAGAGAGAATTGAAGCATATAGAGAAAAAGGTAGAAAAAGTCTTAGGAAGAGAAAACAAGGTATGTCAAATACTTATCAAGATGAGGCTTCCTCTTCACTCATAAATGTTATTTCAAGTGAAGATGAAATTTAATATGAAAATGTGGAACATGGTATTGAAAATGAAAATGAAAACATTGAAATTGATATTGGAAATTTTGAACATCAAATTGAAAATGAAAATGTTGGAATTGATATTGAAAATGTTGATAACATTGAAAATAAAAAAAAATAGATTTTATGTATCACCAAATTACATGAGAAGAGAAGACCTTTGTGAGGAAAAAAGAGAAATTCCAAATTCAAGACATTCAAGAACCCCAAAATGGTTACTTGAGATTGATGAGAACATAATTGAAAATCTCGAAGGAAAGAGGTCAAAATGAACCATTTGGTTGCGGGCTACACAAATTTTCAATGACTACTTTAACAATAAGACATTGACCAAACAATGCCAACTTTTTGTACAATCGCTAACGATACAAAAAATGAGGCCTTGTAGCAAAATTAAAGATTTGTGTAAACAAACAGTTGGAAAAAATATTTATATTATTGTCAAACATATTTTTAATGCTCTCAATTCTATTGGAAATACTAGTAAGGAAAGATATTTAAGAGAGATGCACGTAGAGTAGTCACAACCTCATTAGTAAGTCATCATTTGAGAAAGATTCATTTTCTGAGGCAAACTTGTGCTAATTTGAACATAAATTGTAAAACATTATCTGGAGAAAACACAAGAAGAGGAAGATTCTATAGTCCTCTTCAAAATGCTACACGGGCTTTCAATGGGAGGCTTTCACGTGTTGATAAGAAACTAACCAAAAACATAAAAGGATGAAATTTAACAATTTTGTCACTCTAGCTCTAGAGTATCACCCTATGTAAAAGATGTTTAAATTATAATAATATGAAATGGATACCGCACATTGCATCTTAAACATTTCTCATAATGAAGCCAAATAATATTGTGAAACACGTCCAACTTTGCAAATCTCACAAAGGGTTTTTGAACCTTGTAAGCCATTTTATTGTGTACTTAAACTTAGTAATATATGTTGTTGTAAATATCGTGTGGAATTTTCAATGTATCGTGAACTATTATGTCATATTTTTTATACTTTGCATGTTAATGAAATGTTGCAAGAGAGTGGTGCAATGCAACTTCCAAAGTCGTCTAGGGACCTATTAGATTTATTTTAATGTGTTAGATATAATATCCTTTCTCTTTCTATAGAAATGGTTGTTTAAATAAGAAGTGTTTACAATGTGGTAGTTTATCAAATTTTGTATCATGTTTCCATGAGGACAAGGAACGTGAATTTTAGACATATTAGGGTGAACAATGTGATCTTGGCTATTAGAGATAATATCAATTTTATGCAAGTTCTTCCTATAAGTATAGATATTGATGGTCTTTCTATAATCATATATAATGATAATATAATGACAAGTTGAATCAATATTACATTATATTTATTGTAACTAAAGTGGATATTGACAATGACATGATATATTTGCGATGTTAGACATTAGGGTGAACAATGGGATCTTGGCTATTAGAGATAATATAATTTTATGCATGTTATTCCTATAAGTATATATATTGATGGTATTCCTATAACCTTAGATAATGATGGTGTCACAAGGGACACAAGTGTACCCTCTTAACTATATAGTTTGATAAGTTGAATCAATATTGCATTATATATACGGATTTTGACTTGGATTTTGACAATTGCATAATTTCAACATGCTCATATAAAAATGGACATCATCTAGATATTTTGTATGTCTTTAGATGTGAAGATATAATTAAACATAAATATTTATAGCCTTGTCTAGTATTGATTTGTTTGGTTTTGGTGCATTAATGCACAAAATACAATTGGTAGAATTCATTGAATGTGAAGGATGAGAGCCAAAATTGTTATTTGTCCCCTCTCTCACACAAATCATTTTCTCTCTTGCTCTTTTTAGATAAAAGTAGGTAGAAACCAATTAACAAAGTAGCATATACCAACACAATTGCTTCTAGAAAACATCATACTTGTCACTTTTTCAAGGAAAATGATGGGAAAGTAAGCACTCTTTGAAACAATAATGGGAAGTAGTTGTGCTATTTCTAAGAATTATATAGAGTGAAGTGTTGATGTTAGTTGACAATCTTGCTTTTCAAGATCCAAGTAAAATGTTTCCTTAAAATTCCATCTTTAAATTGTTAATAGAGAGTGCATGTCACAATGTCAAAAAAATTAGATCCCTAATATAATGTGCACGAATGGTACTAATTAATTAGCAATGAAATAATGAAATAATTTTGTAGAAATATATATCACATATGCAAGAACATATCAATTACATCTTGCAAAGAAAATAATTAAGTATAATCATTACTCATCTAGGATCAATTACAAACATAAGCTATATTTTGAATAATTATGTGTATTTTATTTAATAGCTGCTTCCTCACTCCTTTGCTTATGATAATAGAAAATATGTTAATGCTAAAATAATGTAATATGTAAGGTGGTTTAAGAATAAAAACAGATAACTTATTTTCATATTTAGATGTTAATACAATCTTATTCTACTTTCATTGTTGTTCTCATAATGGTCATGTTGTCTTGGTGCAAATTGCCATGTCTAATATTTTACAATGATTTTGTACCTTTTCATAAATTATAATATTGAGCTTTTAAATGTATCAAATATAATCTAGTATCCTAATACAATCTCTATAAAATATAGATGGTATATTTTGAATGTCTTGATCAATCTTTATGTTTGTAATACAAATATAGACAATATGTCATAATTGTTTAAAAATATACTAAATAATAAACAAATTTTTAATACTTAAATACATTTCATAATATTTCTTAAATAAGATTAAGAAAATGTTAAATATATTTTATAAAAATATATATAATACTAAATATCATCTATAAAAAATATATACATACATATTATTTGATCAATAAAATACTAACTATTTGTGCCCAACGAACTATTAATAGGTAAAATACTATTAGGTGCTCACTACTTTAGAAAGCGGTTAAGATTGAACTGTTTTGAGTATGGTGGCGTTACTTGAAGAATTTAACAATTTGAATGCGATCAATCTAAATGAAGAGGCAAGTGGGTTTCTTGATCAAGATCCACAACTGAATGAATGAATATTTTTAATAACATCCATGAGGGTAAACAACCTATACGACACACATATAGCCAACATTAAACGAAAACTGACATTAAAAGAAACTTGAAAATTGTTAACAAATAACACTCTTTGGTTAATATCTTGGGAAGAAAGAGTGTTTATTTTTTGCACTTTGGGAAAAGTTGAAACATAAAAGCATTTAATTGTAGAGTGTGATGTTAAGGATAGTTGGGATAGTTATGCTAATATCTTGACAACTAACTCTTGGGTTGATTTATTCAATGAGGGGATAGTTGAACAATTGGGGGCACTCATCATCAAATTGCACAAGAAAAGGGTTGAAATGCATAAAGAAAGGAAGAAAGAAAGAAACAAATTATTTTAACATCCATAAAGTTAAAGATAGTCTATGGGATAGACCATCTCACAAAATGATTTCTACATTTCAACCCTTTTTCTTATGCAACTTGATGATGAGTGCCCCCAACTGCTCAACTGTCCCCTCACTGAATAAATCAACTCAAGAGCTAGTTGTCAAGATATTAACAAAATTGTCCCTACCATCCTTGAAGGCATCAAACTTTAAAATGATTTTTTTATGTTTCTAAATTTTCTCAAGTGTAAAAAATACACTCTTTCTTCCTACGTTTCTTTTGTTTTTTTTCAACACTCAGTTTCATAGTGAAGTTTATGAGAGTCAATTCTAAGTTGATTTTATCTTTCTAAGAGATATTGGCCCCTATGTACACTTTTTTATATTGACAATGAGTAAGATTGAACTCTTCAATATGATACTTTTCCTTTCTCCTTAGCCCTATTGTCCCCATATTTTACTCCTCCCATGAATGTGTCAAGCAATCTTTGATAAGGGGAGTGGTAATTTACATGCCTTAAATTGTCATCAAACAACAAAAATATATATGCATAATGACAAGTCAACAAAGGATATAAACTAAACATAATATCATAATAAGCATCAGGAAAGATAATCAATAAAGGTAACAACCAATGAATATGACAACATCCAAATCAGTCAAAACCAAGGATGAGAATAGTTAACAACCTATAAACAAGCTAAGTTGATCATACTAATCAATTATGGGAAACACATAACTATAAATCGATTAACAATCATAATAAAAAGTCTATTATGGAGTGATTAATCCATGATTAATCATTTATTGTAAAGGAGGAACAATGCTAATAAACCAATTAGTCTGGAAGAGGCACAATTATGAGAAGAACCAATTAAGAGAAGATTACACATCAGTTATAGTTGTTATGAACATAGATAATAATGAAGGGATATAAAGACATGTCTCATACAATATGACTCTTCACTCAAGAACGTTGATATAAGGAGCCATTCCTATCATCCTTTGAAGTCATTAGATTGAAACTTATTTCTTATTTATCCATTTTGGATCAGCTTGATTTAGTACTTGCCTTGTTGGCATAAACCTATTGCAAGCAATTAATTATAAATTAGAGAAAGCATCATAGTTGCAGGAGTCAAGAGTTCATATTAGAAATAACAACATGATCATTGTTGCAAGGATACATCTACATATCTAAAACAACAACCTTATCACTATAAGAGATATCACCAATTCATTGTTGCATATACAGATTGATATATATATGATATAACAACCTAATTCTAATCACATAAGCCTATTGAAATATCACACATAATACAATATTCCTCATTGCATAATTTAATAGTTATATTAGACACAACATCATTGAAAGGAAGTTCATTGCATTATTTACATTGATATATCAGACATGGCCAAACTATACATATATATCTACATGTTGAAATATCTAATCTTTGCTTACACGATGGTTTAAGTGTTGGCATTATGATAAGTTTTGAAGGAGACATGTAGAGGGGCCATGAATGGATGTATAATTGGTTTTACTTGATGGTAATGAATTCAAATATCATGATTACAGTGATCGGTAAGAACTGTACATGATTGGTAAAGGAAAGATCAACTATGTATGTTGACTGTTCAGGAAGAACAACATTAGATAGATTGTGGTAGCGGTCAAGTTAAGGAAAGATTCTGATATTGTGCTCAGAGATGCAGTATGTATATGGTATGAGGAATTTATGATTCTAACTACAACTTATTTGGTTGAGCGGTGATAGAGTTTTTAGTGTCACAGACACGAAGACTGGTAGAACTATTATGTTCTTGATTAGCCGATTAGTAGATCATAGATTGGTGAGTAGTAAAGTATATGTGATAATTTCTAATAATATGATTATGTGGAATAAAGGTTATACATCAAATGTATTGGTATTTACAAGATTAATGCAAGCATTTAAGACAGATTTAAGGTGTTGCATTGGAGAAGTAAAATCATGTTTTAATATCTTGGAGATATAAACTTGCAGATCTTATATGTACCCAAAACGGTCATGATAAATCATTTCTTTCATAGAGATTATCAATTTGACACATGGTACTATCTCAGGAAAGAAATTTTAAGATCATTCTTAAGGCAGTGCAAGTTGTTTATATATAGGAACTACTCATATTGAAAAGAGTAGTTGAAAAAGAAAAAGAAAAGAATTGTTGTTGAAGAGTTTTTTGGGTGATTAAGGGTTTTTACGGTTTCAAGTTGAAGTTGCGATCATAGAGAAGATCAGGGCAGTTACAAAGTATAGAGAACTAAAAAGGATATAATAGGCAATTAATGTCATTCTACAGATCAATAATCTTGTTGTTCCTTAATAGCTACAGCAAGTCAAATCCTCTAGCAAGGGTGAACCCTCAGAAAGGGTATTTTTAGCTCCTAACATGGAAAACTCACTTACTATAGTATCGGGCTTGTGGTATCATCCCCACCATGTTTTTTTTTTCCTCTGACAAGGGTTTCCATGATAAAATACTTGTGTTATGTGTGTTAAGTTGTGGATGTTTGATATTGTTTGTTGTTATTTGTTTATTTCATTTGCATGCTTTGTGGTTAAGAAGTTGCTAATGTAGTTAATCAGATTGGTGGTTGAGTTAGGTCAATACCTATTTGACTGATTCACCCTTTCCCTCTTAGTCACAAGTTATCCAACAATCGGTATCAGAGCATAGGTCATTTTGGTGATAAGTATAACAGCTTGAGGAAAAGATCCCTATAAGTCAACATGGATAGATACAAGTATGAAAAGCAACTTGATGATGTAATCCAAGTTACCAATGAATTGAAGGAAAAGCCGACACATTCCCTTGCTAAGAGAAGAGAACTTTTTGAGAAGTTGAGTGAATGTCAAGACTACACTGAATAATTGTCTAAAGGTAGTTTATCTAAAGAATCAAAGGAAGCACTTGCAAATCTGATGGATAAAAATAGTGGACTCAAAAGTGAAGTGGAAAATATGAAAAGAGAGCTTGAAAGTCACTTTGTCAGGATGGTTGAAGAAATTGAAAGAAGAAGGGCTGCTGATAATGCCAAGAAAATTATTGAAGATGCCCTAAAGATTAAAGATCAAACCCTAACAGAGAAGTTGGAGCAACTATTCAGATCAGAGGAAGAGATTTCTACATTGAAGGAACACTTACATGAGACAGATGAAGATAAAGCAGATATTGAAAGAGAGGATGAAGGGATAAGGAAAAAGAATGAAAAACTAAAAGAAGAATTGAAAGATGCAAATGATCTATTGGAAAAATTTAGAAAGAGGTCTTTTAAACTTGATGAACAACTTGGAAGACATAGGATGAATGGAGAAAAACAAGGTTTAGGTTTTACAAACTTTGAAGTTGGTGAATCTTCTGGCACCAAGGACATCAATGAAGAAAGCAAATCAACACCCAAGGTTAACAATAATAATGTTAAGAGAAGGTGTAAAATGGTATGTTTTAATTATCATAAGGAAGCTCATACTGCTAATATATGTTGATTTAAGTTGATTGGTCCAAATGTCAGACCTAGAGGTTCTAAAGCTAGATCAGAAAACTCCTATTCCAGAAATAATAACTACAATACTAGACCTAATACATTTCATTGATTTTGTGACTATTGCAACAAGTTTGGACATAGAGATAATGAGTGCAGGGTGAGAAAAAATAACCAGTG
Organism: Thuja plicata; assembly: GCA_018584345.1. NCBI lineage: Eukaryota > Viridiplantae > Streptophyta > Pinopsida > Cupressales > Cupressaceae > Thuja > Thuja plicata. Next base: position 947,777 of record MU224527.1, on the reverse strand, counting down.
GTCATATGAATACAACAGTTGGATACCTATCAATCAAGGTAATCGATCATATGTTACTTGTTCTAAATGTCACAACTATGGACACATGGCTGTGAACTACAGATTAAGGTCATATAGAGATAATTTTGGTCCCTGGAATCCAACAAGTATAGTATGTTATGTCTGTAACAAGGTTGGTCATCTTGGTAGGTCATGTAGAGCAAGAAAGTATACTAGAGGTCAACCGATGAACAATGATGAAAATTCCAAAGGTAAAGAAACTATTAATTCTGATGAAATAAAAAATGCTATGAAGAAAACGTGGGTGAGGAAAGGATAATTAAATTTGTTGAAATTAACTGAGACATCCACAAGTCCAAGGAATGTAGAGAATCCATCGATGAACTAAGCACATTATTTGCTTAGGGGGAGCACTTAAAATAAAAATCATTTACCGTTCCCCTAACTTCATGAGAAGTAAGATTCATATGCATTTTGAGATTCCTATTTTTGAGTTGATGATGGCTAGGGAAGATAAAGTGTTTGTGTGCATATAACGAGTGTTATGTTTTAACCATTGAGGTAGGTGGAAAGCACTATTTGACTGTTATGTATAACGACTACATTCTCAAAAGTTATAATATGAGAAAGTAAACTCTTTAATCACTTTGCATTCTAACGAAGTTTATTGAAGAACATTTGGTTACATTCCATAGCGAGAACTATTTATGTTTGTGGACTAAGATTTTGTGAGGGAGACTCTAATCGGTGAAGTCAAGATTTTAGCTTGAACTATAAATATCCTTACATGAATCATTGTTGTTGTTGATTGATTGTTAACATTATAGATACTCTAGTTCTAGTTGACATCATTGATGAACCAAGATCCGTATTCAAATTACACCCGATGAAGGCAAATGAAAATGATCCAATGAGTACCCTATCTTCGATACCTTATGGTGTATTGTTAATTGAATACATTCATTCATTCGTTCATTCACTGCAAATTAGAAGAACTTGGAACTGATGACATCTATAATGAATTTCTTAAGTTGAGCGATGGTGTGAAGGTAAAAGATGAACATATACATTTGGTTCAAAAAGGTTTCACTTATGATACTAAAATACCTGACGAGTTTCATCCATATTGGTTAAGATATATTTTGAGCGGAGTACATGATCAATTTATTTGGCTAGATAAGCCTCTCAAGATTTGAAAAGAGTTAATCCACAGAGTTACTGGATTTTGTGAGACCGGTGAAGCACCTACTCTACTAACTATTGCTGCAAATTTGGTTACTTGTTTAACCAAATCCAATTAGGATCACAAAGCAATGACTATCAAGGATATAATTGACAAATAAGTGAGATTCACTTGAATGGTGATAGGATAGAAAGTATATCAGTCTATTCGATTAAACAATGTACCTGGTGGAGCTATTCATGCTGCATACAAAATGGTGAAGGAAGATACAAAATATGATCTTTGTGAGATGATGAGGAGTCAATTCTTTGTCAACATGGAGAAGATCAAGAAAGCTAAGAAGCACTCATTCAAATTTGGATCACTCCTGGTACATATGATCTTTTACTTACATAATCATTTTTTTGGAATAGGTTATATTACATGGTCAAAGAATAGACCGGTAGTAATGCAGATTAAGCAATGCATAAGGACTTTAGGAAATAACTTTGATTCAGTTATGAGTGGCTACTTTAAATATTTTCAAAGTAAAATGCACCTAAGAGAGAGAACCCAAACCGGTATTGTTGAGAAGTATAAAGATGATATATGTTTTCTAGTAGATACAGAAACCTACATGATGCAATCAGTGCAATCTAGAACAGGTTGGATACCTGCTATGGGTTATGAAGTTGATAGTGATCTAGTCACTATTCATGTTGATGTTCTATTATCTAAACTAATTGATACTTCAACACCTAGGTTTGGAAATTATGAAGAGTCTTCATTGAAAATCTAGAATGAGTTGAGAGCACCTATAATCCATAGAAAGACCAGAAAACAAGTTGACAATCTAGCCAAATTGAGTGGCATTACACCTGAAATGATGATAAGACTTAGAAATAAAATAGAAAGTGAGGAAGTAGGCACATTTGTTGCAGGATCCAAGGATACTTAAATTGAAGTAGAAGAGGTTACACCTCAGAGAGTTACAAGGAATCAATACTGAAACAATCAACATCTACTTCCACTACTCTTAATAAGGCTAAGTCAGAGAAGGAGACACCTAAGACTATTCCGAGAACTTACAGAAGAACAAAAGAAATGACACCAGGATACAAAAAGTCAAAAAATAAGAAGGGAGGTAGAGAAAAGGATGAAGAAGAAAAGGTAGAAACTGAGTCTAAGAAAAAGTCTACTACAGTAGAAACTGATAAAATTTACAATACTATCATTCTTGAGAACATTGTTAAACACATTAAGGAACATGGAAATATGATAGAAGTATGGAATCAATTTGAAAACTTTGACAGTGAAGAGAAAAGAAAGATTGAAGATGCAGTTGTAAAAAGTTTACACACATTTTACAATTCACCTAGTAAACTTTACAAAATTGTACCTAAAGAATTTTTTAATGTAGTTAACAAAAGATAGAGAGAAGCTTTGAAGATTGACAGAGTAATGATGGAACATAAACTTACACTTTTGCAACCTGAATTATCTACTGAAGAGATAGAGTTGACAATTCGAGCAATGAGAGAAGAATCTAAGACAAAGAACAAAGTTACAAGAATTCTCATTGGTGATACTCAGTCAGTAAGGAATGAGACAATGGATTTCTTGACAAGGTTTGTGAAGTCTGAGATTGCTGCCGAAGTCAATTCGATTGAAGAGGAAAGGAAAGCACAAGAGAGAGAAACTAAAGAGATTAATGATGTCATAGATAATGTTATATCTGATATCCCAGAATAGATTTTTGAGAAAGAGACAGGTCATAGGGATGATGAATATATACTAAATCAGTAAAGAGAAAACTAGATCTAACCGGTGAAGGTAGCACAATAAAGAAGAGCAAAACAAAGGATACAACTAGTTCAGAAGAAGAATATGAAGATGAAGAAATGCAAACAAATTTTGGTATTACTCAGATGAGTCCCAAAGAGCTATTGAAAATGCCTGCTACACTCAGGGAGAAAGATGAAAGGAACAAGTTGAAGGAAAAGAAAAAGAAGGTCAGAATACTAAAAGGAGCCAGAAACATAATTAAGAATTTAGTACCTAATGTGATATATGGAAAACAAGATAATCCTATTGATCAATTGGGTATGTTGGTCAAGGTTGTTCTGATCAAGTACCTAACTTGGAGAATGCACCTATGGAGTTAGCAGTGAAATAATATGAGAGACAACGAGCTAACAAGCTGAAAGAAACCATTATAATAGAAAAAGAGTTACTTGCAGTTCTAGTGAATAAAATGAAGAATACTCTATGGGAGATAGGAAATATGTTTGTAAAAATTTCCAAGGTTACATCATTTACACAGGATCTAGAGAAGAAGAGAGAGGAATCCCAAGAACAACTTGATGTTTTGATTACAAAATTTGATCCTCTAACCAGTTCATATCCAACATACACTGCTAAGGTAAAGATGATTTTAGACAACATGAAGATGTTACAAGCTGAGCAAGATGACAAAATATTATTACTTATGGAGTTGCAGACCTATCTAGCTCCCACTATGGATCTCATGCAACAAAATGTGAGAAATGTAGAAACAATACTAAGTCTACAAGAGGTGAACACTTTGAATGATATGGAAGAATCAACATTGGTTATACATGGACAAATTTTATCTATTGAACACTTACAAAAGTCATGGGACACATCCCTAAATTCAACGAAGATCAACTTCAAGGAAATTTTTGACTGAGTGTAACTTTGGTAAGTACTTATAATCCTTTGTCATTGTTGACAAAAATGGGGAGAATGATGTATAGTGTATTGTAGTGTAATGTATTGTATGGAAGGATGATGTAATGATGTGTGATAACATGCATAATGTAAGGGGGAGTATGATTTGAGGATGATATTATAGTATGTATACAATGTAATATTTTTGAGATGATTATTAGAAATTTTTGCCATCAATGCCAAAGGGGGAGATTGTTGGCATTATGATAAGTTTTGAAGGAGACATGTGGAGTAGTCATGAATGGATGCATAATTGGTTGTACTTGATGGAAATGTATTCAAATATCATGATTACAGTGATCGGTAGGAACTGTACATGATCGATAAAGGAAAGATCAACTATGTATGTTGATTGGTGTTCATGAAGAACAATATTAGATAGATTGTGGCAGTGGTCGAGTTAAGGAAAGATTAAAATGTTGTACTCACATATATAATATGTATAAGGTATGAGGAATTTTTGATTCTAACCACAAATTATTTGGTTGAGCGGTGATAGATTTTTCAATGTCACATACACTAAGACAGATAGAAATTTTATGTTCTTGATTAGCCGGTTAGTAGATCACAGATCGGTGAGTGGTAAAGTATATGCGATCATTTCTAATGATATGATGACATGGAATAAAGGTTACACATCCAATGTATTGGTATTTACAAGATCGATGCAAGCATTTAAGACATAATTAAGGTGTTGCATTGGAGAAGTAAAAGCATGTTTTATTATCTTGAAGATATAAACTTGCAGATCTTATCTTTACCTAACACGGTCATGATAAATCATTTCTTTCATCGAGATTATCAATTTGACACATGGTAATATCTCAGGAAAGCAATTTGAAGATCATTCTTAAGGCGGTGCAAGTTGTTTATATATAGTCCAAATGTTCATATTGAAAAGAGTAGTTGAAAAAAAAATTGTTGTTGAAGAGTTTTTTTTTGGGTGATTAAGGGTTTTTATGATTTCAAGTTGAGTTGCGATCAGTGAGTAGAGAGCAGTTATAGAGTATAGAGAATTGAAAAGGATCTGATTTGCAATCAGTGACATTCTACAGATCAACAATCTTGTTGCTCCCTAACAATAACATGTCAAATCCTCTAACAAGGGTAAAACCTCAGAAAGGGTATTTGTACCTCTTAACAAGACAAACTCATTTACTGCACTATTGAGCTTGTGGGTGTCATCCCCACCATGATTTTTTCCCTATGGAAAGGGTTTCCATGATAAAATACGTGTGTTATGTGTGTTAAAGTTGTGGATGCTTGATATTGTTTGTTGTTATTTGTTTATTTCTTTCATATACTTTGTGGTTAAGAAGTTGCTAGTGCAGTTACTCTGATTGGTGGCTGAATTATGTCAATACCTATTTGACTGATTCACCCCCCTCTCAGTCACAAGTTATCCAACATTAATATCCAATCCGTATAGTATCATTGGTAGATTGTACATATCCTAAAGATAATCTTGAGTATTATCAACATATATAGACTTAATCATCTTGTATACTTCCAATTGTCATATTATAGATAACACTAATATAGCTATTAATTTCATACATAAGCACTCATAAGAGCTATCATTGATCATCATTTATAGGGTTAAGTAAGACTTTAGGGAAATTAGTCTCTTGCAATTTAGTTTGCAAGGTAATTGTCCCTATTTCCTAAGTTGTCAAAAAAAGGGGACATTACACCTATGCCCCCCAAGAACACGTGTGGAACTTGTCCATAACAATTTTTTTGAGGTGTAGACTATCTTTAATCTTGTGGACATTAAAATAATTAATTTCTTCAGCTTTTTTATCTCTTGATTCCATAAACTATGGTCTAGTGGGTGAATGAAGATATTTTAGTGATGTCCACGGGACTCAACAGTCTAAGGGACCAAGGAACACCAAATTAATCTATTTTCAAGTTATTTTCCACTTTAGCTCTTCTATTATGAATCTTGAGTAAGAAACTAGTTGTTTTGTGAAGTCTTGCCTCTTCAAAAAGCTCATTCAAGTTGTCTACCTTTAAATCATTTTCAAAATGATCGTGAATATCTTCATACACTACACATTCTTTGATGAAATATCATTTTGTTTCCACCACTCCCTTGTTGCAGTAGATGCAAGTCCTTTCTTACCATTCTTCTTTGGGTACCTTCCATCTACCAATTTCACATCTCAAGTGATGAGAGCTAGTCCTAAGTTGTGCGATTATAATTTTAGCCTTTCCCTTGATTGTAGATCTCAAATAAACTTTTTCATCATGCTACCGTGCGGGGTTAAATTATTTGACATAGTTGTCCACACGATGTTACTGAATTTTTCTATCACCCTCTTTTTTTTATCCTTGGTTTTGGTACAGTCTTGTTCATTTATTTCCCACTTGTTCATCTTTTCTTACAACTTAGCTTCTCTTCAATAACCATTTTGGGCCAGCAGTGCTTATCCATATTTTCAATATTTTTTTAGTAGCATAACAACTAAATGATTGTTGAAGCCTCAATTTGGAACATATATGCCTCAGCTAAAAGAACCTCATATGATACTGTTGATATAATGTTAAGACAACTAGTGATCACATGTTTTTGGATTCTTTCAATTTATCGCCATTTATGGTTTGACATGTTATTCTCCCAAACCTCGCATCCATAGAGGATAAATGGCACCACTAACAAATCAAAAATAATTTTCTTAGTCTTCCAATCTCACAACTATGCTTCCCTACACCTATTATGAAGAAGGTATAAAGCTCTCCATCTGCCTTGGATCCTCTTTGATCTAGGTACACGTCTCCCAACTGAACTTATTGTGAAAATTAATTTCTAAGTACTTATTCTATCACTACCTTCATATGATTTCCCTCAAAGATAAATTTAACCTAAGCTCAAGCATTTTTAGGTGCTCTCTCAAATCTTGTGCAGATTTTGCCGTAAGAATAAGATCATTTGCATATAAAAATAACTTCAATACATATTCTGCTAATTAATGAATGAATGAAGGAATTTTAATAACGCCCACAAGACCAGCGGTCTAAGAGACCAAGATAGAACCAATTAATTTGTTTTCTGAAGTTTCTCCAAGTAGACCCTTTTATTGTGGATCCTCGTTAGAAAAGTAGTCGTCTTGTGTAAGTTTGCCTCTTCAAAAAGTTCATTCAAACTATTCACCTGTACGTTGTCTTCATAATGACTGTGAATATCCTCATAACCTGCACATTCCTTGATAAAATGTCACTTCGTTTCAACCACCCCTCTGTTGCAAAAATTACAGGTTCTTTCTTCCTACATCTCTTTGGGAACTTTCCATCTACCAGTTTCACATCGTAAATGATGAGAGCTGGTTCTCAACTGAGCCATCAAAATTTTTTCCTTTCTTTTAATTGTGGAACCTAAATATTATTTATCCCCATGGTCCCACTTGGGGATAAATTATTTGACATAGCAGGCTTTTTTTTTTCTACCTTTCTATTTTGTCCATATGGCAGTTTTGAATTTCTCTAACACCCACCTTTTTATCTGTATATTAGTGTTTGGGCACTCATGGAGGTTTATGTTCAATTTGTTACCACTTGTTATTTTGTTTCTTCCACATCTTTTTCCTTTGTTCTAACTCGTCCGCCAATGATGCATATCCATATTACCCACTTTTTTTAAGTAGCATAGCAAGCGAATAATTGTTGAGGCTTCAATCAGAAACATACCAGCCTCTGCCAAGAGGATCTCATGTGGGACTATCGACTTGACCTTGAGGTTACTAGTGATGAGATGTTTTTGGATTCTTTCTATCTGCCACCATTTTTTATTTGACATGTTACTCCCCCAAACCTCACACCCATATAGAATAACCGGGACCACCAAGAGACCAAAGAGAGTCTTCCTAGTCTTCCAATCCCACAGCTCAGTTTTCCTGCATCTATTTTGAAGGAGGTAGGCTTTCCAACCCCCCTGTATTCTTTTTTATCTTCATGTCTCCCAATTTAACCTATAGTTGAAATCAATTTCTAGGTACTTGTACTCTTCCACAATCTCTAAAGAGTTGCCCTCAAAAATAAAAGTATGATGTTGTTTTTTCTTTTTCAAAGAAAAGATCATGATTTTAGTCTTAGAGGCATTAACTTGCATCCCCACCCCTGGCAAAAAAGCTCCAAATTTTTTTAAATGCTCTCTCAATCCTTGGGTGGAATTTGAAATAAGAAAAAGGTCATCTGCATACAAAAGTAGCCTCACATAACCCACCAAATGTATGCCATCACCATTGGCCTTGTTTAACCACTCCTCCAACTTATCGATGTAGAGACCAAACAAAGTAGGGGATAAATGGAATCCTTGTTGAATGAATGATTTTAATGATGTCCATGAGACCAAACAACCTAAGGGACCACCATATCATAGTTGAAAGATAACTCAAGATTTTTTCCAAGTCGGACCTCCTGCTGTGAATCTTGACAATCAAACTAGCGGTCTGGTTGATCTTATCCTCCTCGAATAAGTTGTGCATATTGTTTGCCCTCAAACTAATTTCGTACTGAGCCTGGATGTCATCATATGTTGTGCACTACATGATAAAATGTCATTCATTCTCAATTGCACCCGACACACAAAACCTGCAAATCCTCTCTTCTCATTCCTCTTTGGGTCTTTTCCATTTACCCATCTCTCACCTGAGGTGGTGAGAACCCGTCCTCAACTAAGCCACTAAAAATATAGCTTTTCCTTTAATAGTTGCCCCCAGATATGCCTTATCACCATGTTCCTAGGTTGGGTTAAACACTTTGATGTAATGAGCCTTTTTCCTACCCATGTTATTAGCCCACATGGCAGCCCAGAATTTTTCTATGATGATCTTTTTTATTTCCGCATTGGTATTAGGGCATTCTTGTAACTTGATGTTACACTTACTCAACCACTTTATATTTTGTTTCATCCATGTTTTCTTCCTGTGGGTCAAGTCCTCTTTCAACACAATTTTGGGTCATCGATGGTTATCCATGTTGCCAAGTTTCCTTAGATAACTTATTAACCAAGTTATCGCCGCCGCCTCCATCGGGAAACTTCCTGCCTCAGCTAAAAGAATTTCATATGGGACCGAGGCATTGACTTTAATACTGCTAGTGATTAAGTATTTCTGAATTCTCTCCACCTGTATCTAACTGCATTTTGTCATGCTGCCTCCCCAAACTTCACAGCCATAAAGGACAACCGACGTGACCAGTAAACCAAATAAAGTTTTCTTCATTTTCTAGTCCCAGAGTTCAGTGTTTCCACATCTATTCTGAAGAAGGTAAGATGCTTTCCACCCTCCCTGAATCATTTTCGCTCTACAAGACTCCCAACTGAGTCTATAATGGAATTCAATCCCCAAGTATTTGTATTCTTTCACAATTTCTAAAGGAATACCTTCAAAAAGGAAAGAGACATGTTTTTCCTTCCTCTTCAAAGAAAAAATCATAATTTTCATTTTGGTGATATTCATTTGCATCCCTACATCCTGACAAAAGTGCTCCAAAGCCCCTAATTGATCTCTTAACCCTTGAGCAGTTTTAGAAATCAGAATAAGATCATCTGCATAAAGAAGAAGTTTCACCACATACCTAGCTAAATGCACTCCTTCGCCATCTATCTTGTCTAACCAGGATTCAAGTTTATCAATGTAAAGGCCAAACAAAGTGGGAGATAATAGACATCCTTGTTTAACACCAATGTCACTACCGAAGCATTCAAACATACCCTCTTTAGTTCTGATTTTGGCTCTGACTTTCTCATATAACCTATGCACTACTACTCTAAATACATCTGGGATGCCTAAATCTTCCATTCTACTCCACAACTTGTCTCTAGGAACCATATCAAATGCCTTCTTGAAGTCCAAAAAACAACAATAAGCTTCTCCTCCCTGGTTGTCCCATAATTTTTCTATCAAGTGATGAAGAGTGATGCAATGATCAATGGTAGAGTGTCTGGGCCTGAAACCCGCTTGCCCTTTGGCTATTTTTCCTTCCCCTTCAGCTCAACTACTGATTCTACGTTCCACCATGCTCCCAAAAAGTTTTTCGAAGAGAGGATTGACCATAATTGTCCGATAATTGAATGGGTTATTGATGTCCCCACTTTTAAAGAGAGGGATAACCATGCTAGTGGTCCAATCAACCAGAAACCCCTCCCGAATGACTTGTTGAAGACACACTTGATGTGAGGTGCAAGAAGATCAACTCCCCATTTTAAAAATTCAGCTTGAAGCCCGTCAATGTCACTTGCCTTGCCGCTGGCCAATTTCTTTATTCCAAGTTTGATGTCATCTACCGTAAAAAACTCCATCGAGGTGTTTACAATGGGGGGAGAGTTCTTCTCGTGTGACCACTCATAAAGTAACCTAGTGTACGCCTCTTCTTTCATGATTCGTGATTCCCAAGCTTTCCAAAGGAAAGGGTTAGTAACAAAGGTTTTACAAATGATATAGATCATATAAAAAAGAACTACTAAAATGAATAACTTGAAATGTAACCAATAAAATGTACAAGCAATGAAAAGGAAAATAAATGAATGCAAACCCCAAAGTGCTTGAAGCTTCTATTGTCTCTCTACTCCTTCCCTACTCCTTCTAAAACGTTGTTTTTGATGCTCAGTATTGGTGTGGGCAACATTTATGACTTGAGAAGTGTTGATAATTTGCTAATTGAAATGGGTGTGTGATCGCAAGATGGCTTGAATGCTAGAACCAAACTGACATAGTAATGGCGCACGAGAGCTTGAAATCCTGGATCCTTCGAATGGTTGTGAAGGGTTTATTATATAGCAATTGGGGATGATATGAATGGTTGAGATCAATCCCAGAGATACGGAGATGAACGGTTGAGATCAAAGAAAATTGGAGAAGCCATCAGTAAACTCCACCTATTCAATTGGTAAAGAGGAGACAGAGTTTGGTTGACTAAAGAGCTAATTGTGAGTTACCTTTTAGAACTAAAGAGGTGGGTGGAGTTACCCATGTGAACTGAAGAGGTGGGTGAAGTTACCCGTTTGGACTGGAGAGATGGGTGGAGTAACCCATGTGATCTGATTGGAGTTATCTCTTTGAAGATAAATGAATATTTAATTCATTTATTTAATTAAAGTTTTCAACATGTGAGATAATTGAATTCTTTTTG
>MU224527.1:899790-909907 GCA_018584345.1 Thuja plicata | reverse complement strand
ATATATATATATATATATATATATATATATATATATATATATATATGATTGCAGAATCAAGAATAATGATTCCCTTCATCCTCCCTATGTGCTGGCTGCACAAATATCTCACAAACTGCCTCCAAGATTTCTCAAATATCTCATAATGCCTACATTTGCCATCAATTTTAGGTGAAGAAGAGAAATCTATGATATTAAGATAAAGGGAAATCTACCATAATGAATGAGGACGAGAGAGTGGAGTGGATTGCATTCTCTCCTCCTCATTCATAGGGATACTAAGCCATGACACCATTCATCCAAATGTTCCTCGCATGTCAATATGAACCTTATAATACAAGTATACAATTATGCTCAATTTTCAAGTTTTATTAGAAGTGCACTCATCAGTATTTGGAGGAAAACTCTATGGCATCTCTTGCAAAGTTTATTGACAGTCTCAGTTAGAATATAATAGTTTTGGCTCTTCTAATAATGATACATAAGTTTGGCTCACATACTAACAATAAATAAATATATAACATGATATTATAATATAGAATATAATTTTTATTTTTTAAGATTTCATATAAAGTTAAAAGATTCTTAATCTTGAACCCATGTTTATATTATATCACACAAGCATAATTTGATATAATTCCATCAAGAAGGGTGGTCTCATAGATACTAACCATTACAACAAGAAACATAAAAGAAAATGCATTTGTAGTAAATCCAACTCCGTAACCTTAGCAAGCTTCCTCCTCGTCTATGCCAAAATGGGATCCTTTGAAATGGGGATATCCATTAAAGCATAAACAACAAAATGGATTTTCCAAAAGTTTTGGCTGCAACAGTCCCAATAGAAATTTTTGCAAAACCCGAAAGCATAGAGCCGGTGTGTGGATTTTCTAAGGAAACGCCTAAGAAATGCCATGATTTCCAAGACATGCACAGTTGAAATTTGTTTTTAGAAGAAATTTGAAACTTTTTAGCAATCATAATTGACTTATATAAAGCCCAATCATTGCTAGTGTCCTCTCATCTTGCTATAAAATAGAATATTTGAATACAGGGTACACTTGTAGAAATGTATGCAAAATGTGGAAGAAAAAATAAAACACATGAACTATTTTGGTAGGATGACTCAAAGAGATGTCATCTCATAGAATGCAAGATTGTAGGATATGCACAAAATAGATTTATTGAAAAGGATTTATATAGGTTCATATTTGTTGAAAAGGATTTATATAAATAGATTTGGTACATATTATTTCTCCAGATATGTGTTGTTTGCAAGTATAAGAACACTTAGATGACTACAGTTGGCCAAGGCTGGTGTAATAACACCTCCCAGATTTTTCCCTACTATTATAAGATCCTCCAGTCTATACAACAATCCTAGGCTGGCTGGTAGTCTGCCTGTCAATCGATTAAGAGAAAGATCAATGGTGTTAAGCGACTGACAGAAGCCCAGAGAATTGGGGATTGAGCCATTGAATGAGTTTACAGACAAGTCGAGAAAGGAGATATTTGACATGTTACCCAAAGTAACATGTTTAAGAAGCAATTTAAAGATTAACTATAAATAATCCAACTAAAACTGGTAAAATTTGCAACAACATAAGACTAGATTTTGTTACAAACACAACATACATGCGTGGTTCCAGCACTTGTGTTCTTACTTCTTCCCTTGAAAAGCAAGGACTAGGAAGTATTTTTCACACAACAAACTCAGAGACTAACTGTAAATTTATAAGGCCATTACAAATGTAACAAATTGTTATCCAAATGGCTTTCAAAAAAAGATTGCAGGACATGCAAATAATGAATTTGTTAAAAAGGATTACTGATAAAATTTAACTGATTACAAGGGACTGATTAAAACTGATTAGAATATTGCGATGCAACAGTACTGTCACCTCGTGAAACATGCAATAGGGTAAGTTATAACAGATGAAAATGTTTCAAAGACCTCTGAAAAGTCTAAATACAAAAAATAAATTATGGTTAATGTCATAGTTAAAACCTCACTAAATTTGTGAATGCTTTGGGCAGTGTGGATCATTACAATCCACCAAATGTGAATGCAATCCACTCCACTCTCTCCTCCTCATTCATTAGCAAGAACCCTTTGGCTCTTTCATGTTGAAGCATGAAGGTGTCATATACCTTCATGAAAACACCTCGACTCAATTTAGGGATGGATTTGAGAGTGTTATACGCGCTAAGCAAAACAATATCTTCATTAGATTTATCCACTTTGTGGAGGTGAACATTGCCGAGATTATCTTTTAATTTATTGATTGTTTCACAGATGACATCCAAGGAACTGGACATACTTTCCTTTCTCCTCTTTCCCTGTCTTGATGATGATGATGTAGGAGTTACTTTATTTGCAATGGACTGATTTGAATGATTAAGCACATCACAGACATTCCATAAGATAGTAATGTTAAATTCAGGCTATTGTGGACACCATTATATTTTATTTTAATTCATAAACCTTCAAATAGCCCATTCACACAAGAGATGGCCCATAGCAACAAAAAATGGAAGTTAAAACAAAATGCCTCATGAAATCGTGGTCTCATAAGCCGATACGATCAAGTAGATATGTTTTTGCTATACCTAAAGATGTGGGCTTTCAATGAATCGGTGAAAAAACTTTGATTCTTTCAAGAAAATGCACTGGGCAGGAGTAACGTCGAGCTCCACAACCTTTGGAAACATTTCATTGCCTACGCCATGATGGGTGGGTGTGTTGAGAACAACGTATTGACTTCTGTTCAAGTATAGTGAAAGGGGGAATTTTGACTAGTTATCATGATTGGAAATGTTGTGTTATATGTTTGCAGAATGTAGAAGTTTGTACATGGCACATGTATTCTTTGACAAAATTCTTCAAAAGAATGTCATTTCAAGCATGAAATGAAATATCCTCAACTGTAATTAGGAAGAGTGGTTTAGAATACCTTATTGAGTTTCAAGATTTAGTAACTGAAGACGAGAAATCAAAATTGAGGGAGCAGGTTGAGGCTAATCAGATAAGGCCTGTACCCCCTAGTTTGAATAGGAAATATTTCATGCCTCATGAAATGGTTGATGCACATGACAAAGATGGGTGGTGGATAGGAGCCATTGAAAATGTCCTAGCTGATAATAAATATGTTGTTCATTTCAGTCATACTGGGGAGAAATTGGAGTACAATGTATCTCAGCTATGTCTCCATCTGGATTGGGTCGATGGCAAGTGGCTTCAGCTTTCAGAGGTATTATGTAGCATAAAAGTACACTAAGTTTTTTAACTCAAGGTTTAACAGATTTTAGATTTGGATTGGACATTGATGCTTTCATAGTGTTTTATGTTCTGTTTTAACTTCCAGGCTTCCATCAATGGGCCATACTTTTCACACCATCTATTGGGACTTTTGAGTGAAGTGTTTCATCTTAACTAATAAGTTACCCTTGCACAGAGTCATGTTTTTACTATATTGATTGGGTCTTTTTATTGCCATGTTCACGCGTGTACGCTATGTAGGTTGTTCTTCCTTTTGGTTTGGTATGTTTTTTAAGCACCCACTTTAAAGTTTTTAACTATGCCTTTGATTTGTGTCTTAACTAAAGAGGAATCAGACTGGGATTCAGATTAGGCATTTTGAGGTTAGTTTTTTCATAATCAATTCATTTTTGTTCGAGTCTATCTTGTGTGGGTTTATGGCAGAATCTGCGTGCGTACAAAATACTTGTGAAATTAAACAGAGAATGCAACTATTTGAATAACCTAAGTGCCTTGATAGCGTAGCAAAAAGCTCTATTTGGAAATCTATTTTAACTGAGTTGACTGACTTAAGGAATTTTATCTATGAGAAAGTCTTCTTGCTAACTATAAAGTTGACTTTCAAAGGATTGTTTAATCAATATAATGAATTTGTGCTAGTATTATCTTTTCAAGTGCCAGTCTGATTTCTTCCTTTCTGTAAAGGCCATTTCTATGCTCTTGAATGAGCATTGAAACACTCAAATTCCACAAAAAAAATCTTCCATTTATATTGGTTTTGCGCTGCAAACAATAAATTATTGATGTCATCCTTTGTCGAAATTTATTGTTTGCGGCTCAAAACCAATATAAATGGAAGATTTTTTTTTATTGTCTTTTTTGAGCTTTTAATCGGTTTATAGACTTGATGTCATCCTTTGTCAAAATGTTTGTATAAACTATTTAAAAGCCACCTGTGAAGTTTCTGACCAGATTTAACGGTAAATAAGAGACACAATGATTGAACGTCATTATTTAGAATTGCAGGTCCTTACCCTTTACTGTAATAAAAGCTTCTAGCTTATGCATGTGAATTACCATCAAGATCTAATATCAAAAGAAACTGTAGCCTTGTTAATTTTTACATTTCATAAACTTGCACTGATGCCAATACTTCTAACATAATTAAAAAACCTTTATAATCTCACTTGTTCAATGAGTCAGATGGTACGACAAAACCTTCCGTTATGAGTCTGTGTTGTTTGCATACAGGTCTGATTCTCAATACCGTCTAGCTCAAGGCAGGAAATAAAATTACTGGACATCAAACATGGTTGTAGTTTCATGAGACAATATTAGCCACTAATGGCAATTATCCCAACCATAAAAGATATTGGATTATGGATTTTCCATCTTTGAGCTCAAATCAACAAGCTTGGAACCATTGTTTCTTTAGTTTAAATTGTCTTTGTGGTTAAATATGTATTCTAGCAATGATTCGAAGGCTATGGTTGTAGGCAGTAACCCAACCTAATTCCATTACAAATTTGAAATGCTATTATACGATGCATTTGACCTGATATTGAAGGCTCAAGACAAAAGAATCAGAAACAAACCCCTTCAAGTTTCGACCCAAAAATTTGCTTGTACGCCATTTTGGGTTTGGCTATTTTTTCCAAAACACAGGGAAAAAAGTTAAGAAAAATTTCCTGTTTCGACAAATACCTCCTCAGCGTTCCGTTCATTCCACGCTCATTCTGTTCAAAGGCTTTGACTCAAATGCCATTTTAGGGTTAGAAAAAAGCAAAAGCAAAATCTGGAAAAGCGTATCATCCCCTTCGTTATGGGGGAAAAATTTACCAAAATCTTGGCATATGTTCGCATTCAATGCTGAGACATCCGAAATTTCAACAGAGAACCTTTCAAATCAGAGCTTAAAACAACAAAGAAACATGACCTAAAGCATTGCAGAGAGCCTGAGCTAATATTAAAATTTGATCAAGCTTCAATTTGTAATGGGAAAGAAAATGTAGAAAACGAGCAACCCACTTCAATCGCACGTTGATAATGAAGATCTTGTGTAGAAAATCTGCGCTATGCACCTCCTCTGCAGCCTCCTCCGTTTCAACAGAACATAATGGCGCGCAAACCCTTTTTCAGCAGAATAGAATGGCGCTCACGCAAACCCTGAAATGAGAATGGGAAAACCGCGAACCCGACAGATAGATAAAATGGGGTTAAAAAAACCTAAAACCTGAATTTAATTTCAAATTCCACCTATTTGGTGGGAAGATGGTCGCCCATTTTTGAGTTAATATTAGGTTTCATCCGCCAAAACCAGAATTGCATTATTGACAACCAAATAGTAGATTTGGGGAAAATGTGGCAGTCCCAAATTCCGATCCAATTCCGCCAAACAAACAGGGCCTAAATGACACCCCTTTTTGAACTCATCCATACACCACTAAACACATTGTTGTTTCTAAATTGTAAACTGGGATTCCCTGGACTGGAGCAATGGAAGATGCACTTTTGGAGGAATGGTTGGAGAAGCAGGCAGAGGCAGAGGCAGGGGCAGGGGCAGGGGAAGCAATAACAGCAAGGGAGATTGCCGAGTCATGGAGCATTCTCAGAGAGTGCCTAGAGAAACAGAAAGGCGGAGTTTTACAAGATGGTGATTGCAATTTAATGTTAATTGCCCTCAACAAGCTGAACGCCTGCAGACGCACCCTTCGCGTGGCCCTGCCACAAGCCAAGCTACTTCTTTCACTTTTATCCTCCTCTTCTATTCCAAGGGAAGCTCGCTCTGTGGCGGCGGTCGTATTCACTCTCTGGCTTCGAAAATCCCCCGCCACTCTCAAACCGCAATCCCTGTCCATTGAAGCGGCCGTTGAAGCTGCGCACAAGAAATCAACAGAAGAAGACGAATTATTGCCCTGTGAACGATTATTGCTGTTGGGTTGCCTTTCTGCTGCTCAAAATGTAAATTTGTCCCTTCAGAGCAGAGAAATTTGCTTGGAGGAGGTGGCAGAGATACTCTCTGACCGCAGGCAGACGGAGGGTATTGTGTTGTCAAACTTACAGAGGACAGCTGAAGCGCTTTCAGGCTCTGGATATGCTTTGCTTTCCTCTACTCATTATTCTCGTCTGTTCCCATCCATTTTACACTCTCTGCTCTCTCTCTGGAATCTCCACCATGGATTTTATGCGTCTATTCAGCAGGGCCTCATGCTGCTGCATCTTATGGAATGGCTGGGTCTGAATCTCATCAGAGCACATGACAAGAAGAGTGGTATCAATGTGGGCGCTGTTGAATTTAGGGGGATCGCTGGGTTAGGGCATCCAGCTTTGGATTTTGCGGCCGTCATGGCAGCTGGAGGTTTCCTTAGGGCTTTACGGACCAGTAGGGATAGTGAATTCGCCAAGGATAGTGTCGTTGTGCACCAGTTGGAGGAAACTGTTATTGCTGTAGCAGGAACTGTTGCCTCTAATTTCGAGGCAGTATTCGAACCTTTGTCTGCACAATTTCCTAAATGTGTGGATGACCGTATCCATAAAGACAGTGAAGCTTTGAAAAGAAGACTTGTTCTGCAATGCACAGCTGTGGCAATATCTCATTGTAGAGGAGTTTCCCCCCATGCCAATGTGCTGCAATGCTTAGTAGCTACTCTTCTTACAGAGACTTTTCCTTTGGGTATTATTTATTCCCCCAAATTGATGGATGTTGATGAACATCTTGGAAGCGTTTTTTTCAAGGAAGGTGGATCCATGACTTGGGCGATGTGTGATCAATACCTTTGGGCATCCAGGGATTTGAAGAAGGTAGTTGAACATCTTATGTGGGAATTTTCTTACACACTACATCAAAATCATCGGCTTTTCATAGGTATGCATTATACAAATCATAAACGTATGGTGAAGGCTCTTGAGAAGATAACAGAAGCTGCTTTTTTCATGATTGTAATGTTTTTCTCCACTGCAACAAAAGAGGAAACACTTGATGAGCTGGTCTCTGTCACTGCACTAGATGCCCTTTCATATGTGGAATATTTTCGGGTGCAGCACATGCAAATGCAGCTTCCAGAATATCGTGACATGATTAAATGCACCGTTTTGTGTGTGTCCAAGAGTGCTTCAGCCACCGCTGCACTGGTTCATCGGTTGCCACCTTATTACAAATTAACACAATTGCCAGGTATGAAGGCCAAGCTTTATGACAACTCTCATGGCTTACTTCGTACCCTAGCTCGTATGGTCCTAGTATGATTTTGATCACTGACTGGTAGGAAGAAGTTAAAAGTAAAAACCAATAAATGTTTACGATAAAATTTGAAGTATTAAGTGAAACTGATCTCGGCATCATCTCTCCGCTGCGGCTGGTAGAAGATGCCGTTAGATGCTATGGTTATTGTGTATGCTGTCACTGATTATACATATATCTGCAGCCTGCAGTTAATAAATATGTTTTCTCAGGAGTTAGAGCTTACTTTTGTAGCATGGGTATCTTATACAAGGGTACAAAGATAGCAGGATGGTTACTAGCTACTACTTACTGTTGCTATCCATGACAGAGATTCTTTAGGAAAACCATTTAAATTCTAGAATATAGTACAGTAATTTCAAACAAGCTGAGAGAGCTTCTATAATTATTTGGTCAGCCTCTCTAGGATTTTATTCTGAACTTTTTCAATTGGATCAATTTACCCATAAACCTACCCAAACAAGTCTAAACATGATTCTGGTATCTGTTTGGCTGCATATTACGCTTATGTGATTATAAAATCTATCATGTTTACGTCTATGTGGTTGTCATCAGCTGCTATATGCCAAACATTTAGTGCTTAATTTATGCAGTGCACATATTCTATAATTTAAATTTGTAAATCAAATTCAATGTTTATGGTCCATATGATGGTTAATAAGGTGTCAAATACAATAGAAGGCCCTTTTTCATGTTTGCTTGATTTGAGTTCTGTTCAGGAAGCTCCGGAGAGATCTGGAGACTCTTGAGCATGAGCTTCTATATTCGTAGTTTTGGGAAATCAAATATACACAGTTAGTTGCAATTAATATTCTGCGACCATTGGACACACAAGTGGAAAGGGTTGTATCAACACATCGAAATGATTTTATAGATACAAAGTTTTAGACATGGTTCCTACATCATTTTAATCATAAAGAATGAATTCAATGGCTTTGGATTTGATGCAGATTAGACCTCTGTCCTCTGCAGGCAAGTCTCTAAAAGTAACACTGCTCAGCTCTTGTATAAAATCGGCATAGCACACCTGCTGCTAAAGTGAGAACAAACATCTAAACCAACTAATCAAACAAAAAAATATAAAATAGATTCCATATAATTATCATCTAAACACATAAGAGAAAACCATGAAAGAACACATAAATAACAAAATTTGAGAAATCTTTTATATTTCAAAATCCAAAAAATTTGCAACTTCCAAATTCTGCAGTTTAAACACATTCCCAGAAGGAAAAAATCTTAGTCCTCACATCCTCTGTATCTGTTAAACCAAAAAGACCAAAAATTACCCTCAAAAAGGACAAAGAAAACCAAAATTGGCAACTGTCCAAATTGATAACTGCCACCCAAAAAAGGAGCACACGAACAGCTCAAAAAAGTGACTGGTGGATAGGGGCCCATCAATTACTAAACCGTTACATCTTCTCTGCCTTGAAAAGATTCGGCAGTTACATTATCTTCCGTGTCTTTTGGAAAAATTCTGAACCTCCTGGTTCAGAAGAAATGAACTATCTTGCCATCCATACGAGAGTGCAAACCTTTCAGTAGGCCTGTCATCAAGGGTTTCTCTTTGGATTCTTTAACACAAATTTGGATCATTACCAATATTTCCAAATCTAATCTTCTTGTGGAGAGGAATCCAATGTTGATTTCATCATTCAATCAGACAAATAAAATTAATAGACTTGAAATCTGTTCCTTAGTTCCAATCACAATTCCCATCACTGCTGTCATACTGAGTTATATGATCACTTTTTTCCAAATTTTTGATCCCATCCACAGAATATTTTTATGATAATGCTCATATCCGTACAATTCACTATACAATCAGCTGAAATTTCAGTATCTACCTTATAAGGTTCACCGTTCACCAATCAATGTGGTGATTGAATTTCATTGCAGCTCTCTGCCTCAAATTTTGGTTGAACTTCACTCTTCAAATAATTTCTCTTTCACTCCAACTTACTTCACAGGGTACTTCATCCTCGTATGGACCAATTTTGAAAGCAACAAGACACAACTTATCCACAAGCACACTATGACTCTTCTTTAACCAAGAAATCTTGTAGGTGTTAGCTTTTGGAACACAAAAAAGTTGTAATTTGTCAACCATTTCTATACTGTAGTGTCCCCCTTTTGGGATATTCCTAAATTTTGCCCTAAAACCACAATTCCAATTGAAATAAGAAATGTAATACATTTAAGAGTATAAATTTACCAATTGAAATGCCATTTATAAGAGAATTTCTGGTCTAGGTCCTGCACACAATAGTAATCACTGGAAATTGACATTAATCATAAGCCAAGATAAAATCTATTTTTACTAAGCATTAATATGCATCATGATATCATATAATCATTGTTCTTAGTAAAGTCTAAATTGTAGGATTTGATAACCATCAAATCTTCCCAAGAAACCTGCATGCAAACACTGCTACAAGAAAGAAGACAGAAGAGAGAAACAAAAGAGAATCAGCTATGGCGGCCGATAGGCCAGAGACTGCAAACACATGTTGACAGAAAATGATCTTCTATATTCAACAATGAAAATGAAATACAATCTCCTTGATGTGAAATACAAAGCGGTCAATCCTTATAAAGGATACCGAAACCCTAAA
>MU224527.1:881853-897471 GCA_018584345.1 Thuja plicata | reverse complement strand
ATTAGGAATTCGTTGAAACATTTGCCAATTTCAATTTCAAGGTTGGTCGTCCTTGTATTGCCAGCGCATGGATGGTGGGCTGCCCTTCCATCCCTCAGTTCACCTTCGAGGCCGGTCGTTCTCCTTGATCAAGCCCAAGAGCTTGGAAGGCTGGTCTTCCTTCACCTCTCCTGAACTCGGAAGGCTGGCCATCCTTCCTATTTGCAATCTGTTTCTCTAAATTCAAAATGGATTATTATACAAATCTACTATTGCATTTTAATTTTTTATGATAAAGAGAAGCATTTAGATTACTCACAAAGTTCAATAATTTCTGCAAATATTACTATGGTATAAACACCTATATATATGCCTATAATTTGTCTTATTCATAGATTTATCTTTTAATCCAGTTGCTGCTGTAATAAAAAAATATTTTTGCTCTTAATTCGTTTCTGAATCCTCAGTTCCTTTTCTATTTTCTGTTTTTCTCCAATTCTCCTTTTATGCCTCTTCCCATAAAATGTATTTCCTTTTATACCTCTATATCCAAGTGAAGAAATGCACCTCTCATTAGTACTACTTTTAGTATTTTCATTTCCATTTCCCTAGTTTGTGTAGACCATCTCCATTTCCAAAGTTTCATGGCTTAGCATTGTTGAAATTTTGTTAGAGTACTTTCAACTTTTGTTTTATTTTTCTTAACTCTGCATATTAAACTTCATTAGGTGGAAGTTTGGGTTTTATTAAGTTTCTCATTGCGTGTGTTTCTGAGAATCATACCGAAGTTCACCACACAACACAACACAACACACTCAACATCATATCAGCACCAAGACATCAAGTTAATACACTATAATGATGGAAACAAAATATTGATGCACTATAAAGTCTTGGTGCTATTCTTGGAAGGCTGGGGAGCTGTATGGCTGCTCCTCCAGCATGGGGACATTTCTCAACTAAAGGGTTGTGCTCCAAACATAAGGAGGTATGATAATATACAAAAGGTATATCTAGACTCATATACCCAATAGAACCCAAGTACAGGTAGTGTGTATACATACTAGTCTGGTTCTTACTAAATAATGGCAGTAGGACTAGTATTGTCACGAATTATTTTTGCCATGTCTCTGCCTCACTGACGTTAATTTTTCTTTGTTAAAGGCGCCTCAAACCCACTCTCTTCTGAGTTCCATTGGTATAAAGATGAGTTACAGACTGCGCGTATATTCTTTTACCTCCGTATCTTACCAGCTTGTATGGGGAAGATTTCTGGTGTGCAATTCCAATTGGAAGTAGCTCCATTAATGTTTTTGTATCCTTTTGTAATTCCATAAGTTACTTTGCCAAACTTTGTTGGATTGTAGTGTAGCTTTTGTTTTAGTGATGTGGACATTCTTAATATTATTTAAATTTTATGTTTTAAAGGAGAGTCATTTTAGCTTTGTATTTTTCCTTAGTTACAAGATTTTAGATACATGCAACATCCGGACAAAAATGTAGTACATGGATCCCATTCAGTCTTTGTTGCATTTATTCAAGCTAGCAATCTGGGATTGGATTCATCTAATGTTGACAAAGATGATGCAATATCATTAAAGGAGCAACTTGTAGTGTATTATGTACAAACAGCTTTGGAGGTACTACACTTGAGAAGTGCAATTTATTTCTTAGCTCAATTGAATCTTTTGTGGAAAGGGCAGCATAATTATTGGGGGGTATTGTTTAATAAATAGTGCGGCATATGTTTGTTCTTTCAAATGTCAGGTTGTAAGAGGTCCATTACTATTGTGCAGGTATACCCATGTCTCACTCCATTTAAAGCTTTAAGTTCAGCAATGGGAGCTTTGGTGCAACACCTTCCTGCCGGAAGTCCAGCAGTATTATATTGTATAAATGCCCTAGTGGAGAAGTTGAATAGTCTATATAATCCCCATTTTGGGTCTAGCATGGACCAAGGAGCTGAAGTTGAGGGAGATACAGAGGCTCTCAAAAATTTGCAAGCACTTGTGCTGAATCTCATTCTTTTGGTTGATATACAGGTAGGTGGAATTACCTTAACTTGTGAATTTGACACCCTGGCCATGTTTGCTGTACCTAACCCTGTGATTTGCTTATTCAATGGAGAAATGATTGTAGTTTGATATGGAATACAGATAACTTTTATTCTGTGTCATAATAAATTTATGGCACTATTGTTTGTTATAGGCTTTTTCTTGGATACTTAATTTGTGCATTATACAACTTATGTACTTGCTGACTGAATATGTTATGACAGGTGCTTCCTGATTTATTGAAACTTCTGGCCCAGCTGATTAGTGGGTTGCCAAAAAATGCTCAAAACATAGCACTTGGGGATGCCTATGATCTTGTTGCATGTTCTGATGATGTTACAAGGAAGCCAATTCTAGTTCCATGGTTGCAGTCTCTAGCTTTTATATGTTCTGGACTCAATTTAGGGGGTAGCAAGACTAAAAAGAGGTCAGATGAATCAAGTCACAAGGATGGGAACAATCTGCAGTTAAAAACTGATACTGATAAATCTGGTAGTTTGAGTTTTTTTCCAACATGTCAGAATCATTTAGAGCATCTTTCTAAACTATAGTTTCCAAACCTTGACATGTGCAAGGTTTGCCATCTAAGAATGTGTCATCTATGCTCTCTTGCCTGTGATTTTCTCTTGCCTGTGATTTTCCAACTTGGATGTGATATTTATATGTCATTCATTTCTGAGGAATTTGATCTTGAAGTCAAGGTCAATACTGACATGTATCCATTCCTTTGTTGCAACTTGCAACCTCCCTCATCAATTTGTCAAAAAATACTCTTGATTTAATGCCAGAGTTCTGGCAATAAAATTTGTAATTTCCTTCTAGTAATTGTTTAAAGGTGGGCAATACTTAATTCAAATGTATATAAGCCAATTTCGTTAGGATTTCTGAAGGTAACATCTAGAGATCAAAAAAGTAACATCGTTTTTGGCTGCTTTGAGATCAGATTAAGTTGACAGGTCCTCAGTTTGAGTCCATAGCCCATCCTATTTTTTGGTGGTTGTTGGAGGTTTTTTATATCAACCCAAATAGGCTGAATTCTCTTTGGCTAAGAGCCAAGGACTGATAGGTATCTGTATCCCTGGCGGGCTCATTCTGAACTATTCAACTTCACCAGTAAACCGAGGGCCCATTGACAACCCCATACTTTCTCAATATGAATGGTTATAAAATCCAAATCTGCAGACTTGATTTTTGTAGTATGCAAAATACTTTTTGCCAAGAGGGTGCTACACTTAAATGAGCCATTAAATGTTTTCCCTGGGATTCTTTGAAAAGTGGAGTGAAATTTATTGTAATGAAATAGTTACTTTTCTGTTGAAGTGCGTCACTGAACTTAGTTAGTTTGAATGATTGAAGGTTCATGGTGGAAGACTATGCTTGTAACTCGAGTTTGAACAGAAAGAATCTGACTGTTCTTTTATGGAGAAATTAGCAAAGCCTTGCAGATCTTGAATGAGAAGGCGGTTACTATTTCTTTGGGGAGTTACTGGGTGCCCAAATTTGACAGTGGTTGATGGTGAGTAAAGAAATTGTGCAATTTTGGAAATTTCAAATGTGAATATCATCATAATATAGCATTTTTTGTGGTTTTAATTTAAAAAACTTATTGTCCTTGCATCTTCAAACCACCAATCTAACATTCAATATACTAACAATCCTTGTACGTTTTAGCAGAGACTTCTGAAGGAAAATATCTTTGTTTTTTGGGGACATATTTTGTAGATAAAATTAAAAACATAAAGTCTTGTCCTCAACTATATACAAATTTCATAGTCTAACGTCTTAGGAGTGATTTGACATGTCTGATAAAGGCCATGTTGTTTCTGGATTTTGTTGTGTAAGATTTTTATTACTTCAATATTTCTTATCACACTCTGTAATCCATCATCAGGATGATTGAGAGAGCTAACAGGAGTAAAAAATCTTACACAGCAGATGTTGATTTGTTCCAGGGCAGTGGAGCATTTTAGAGGAAACTGATTTCAGTTTATATTACTACACTATAAGATAAAAAACTTATTGTCCTTGCATCTTCAAACCTCCAATCTAACATTCAATATACTAACAATCCTTGTACGTTTTAGCAGAGCCTTCTGAAGGAAAATATCTGTCTTTTGGGGACATATTTTGTAGATAAAATTAAAAACATAAAGTCTTGTCCTAAACTTATACAAATTTCATAGTCTAACGTCTTAGGAGTGATTTGACATGTCTGATAAAAGCCATGTTGTTTCTGGATTTTGTTGTGTAAGATTTTTATTACTTCAACATTTCTTATCACACTCTGTAATCCATCATCAGGATGATTGAGAGAGCTAACAGGAGTAAAAAATCTTACACAGCAGATGTTGATTTGTTCCAGGGCAGTGGAGCATTTTAGGGGAAACTGATTTTCAGTTTATTTTACTACACTATAAGATCTTCGTTTTATCACCCTCTGCATTTATAGAGCAACTTGCATGAAAAACTGGCATACCGGTGTCTTTGTGTACGATCACATTCTTGTACATCTTTAAACAGATAATAAACAATCCAGATACATCACAGAGCAGTTTCTCTTAACAATTTTGATAGGACAAGGATCAAGAACTACTTGTTGAATATCTAGATCCTCTACATGAATAGTGAGGTTTGGCCTGTTTAATATTTGGAGACTTGATTTAATTATATGCAATATTATTTAATAATAATACAGAAAACATAATGCATCTTCCCTTTTTATCATGTTTTGTGTTTCATCTGTTATTTGGGAAGTTCCTGATATGAGGCTATTTTTTATTTTTGAGAAAAGATCCAATATTCAATATTTTTGTTGGTTCATGGAACAATGTTTTTGTCATCTTGGCTTATGCATTCTACGTGTATGTAACAGAGAAATATGTGGAGAGCTTGTTAGATTTGGTCTACAACTAAAGATGCTTAGTTGAGGATCCTGTAAGTCGAGATAATTTGTTTATTCATCATGAGTGTATCATGCAGTGAAATGTTTTCCCTGTCCAATCTTTGTCAAGCACTTTTTCTTCCTTTAAACAGAGAATTATCACAAGAATGATGTTGAGGTGTGGCTACTTCCTGAGAGGAATTTGCCTTGGAAAAACAACTAGTAGATGATGTAATGTGGTTGATTTCATCATTGGTTCAAGCAAGGGATCATATTTAAATGGACAGAGGATGCTAGCAAAATGCAGTTGTACATAAAATGATAGCATTCTTGCTCCTGCTTAGAAAGGTAGGTAAGGAAAGGAAAGCAAAAAAGAAAAAGTTCACAAATGAGACTAGGGAATTCATAATCTAGAAAATTTTATTTGTCCCCAGTGAATAAACACTAATGGAGATGATGTATCTATCCAACTGCATCTTGTGTATTCATACTAACAGTGGTAATTGAAAACTGTGCAGTGATGGACATAAATACAGGTACAAATATTGGCTCTATTAATTTATGTGCTAGGAGAACATGATAGAACTGGAAACTGCTACAGATTAAAAGAAAATTTCAAATTATTGCGATTGTGAAGGAAAGCTTCAAAAGTCTGTGTTAACTTGAAGGCTAATAATGAACACAATTTCGTGCCTCCTATTCCCATTTTCAGCCAAAAATATATGTTGTTCTTAACAGCGATGGATAACTTGTGCAGACTCTGAGTTGGAAGCTGAATGTGGGCTCAAGAGTCGGAAGCTGAACTCAAGTCTAAGTGCTTGTGAGTTCTCCGTGAGTTTCACTGCCCAAAGCTAGCGAGTTTTTTGAATGGGCTTATGAGTCATGTGCCATGACTTGCCAGTGGCAAAAGATGATAAAACTGGATTTTAAAAAATTATTTCATTTCATTTTTTTTTGTTCATTTGCTCAACAATTGCAAATCGAGTAGACGGGGATGAACGGAAAGTGTTTGAAGGTTCTTTCTTGGCAGTGATGGAAAACTCACACAGACTCGTGAGTCCAAAGCAGAAGCTGAATGTGGGCTCATAAGTCAGACTGAACTGCTCAACTTGTGCACTGAGTCAAGGCCCAGTACTTGCAAGTTATGCAAGAGTTTCACGGCTCAAAATTACTGAGCTTTTTTATTAGCCATGACTTGCCTGCACAAAAAACAAAGATTATGGGATTTAAAAAAATATTTTGTTTCATTTTTTTGCTCAATTGTCCACAACAGGTGCAAATTGAGTAGATGGATGGGGAAGTGTTTGAAGATCAAATTGGAGTGCATTTGACAAATTCTTTTGTTCTACTCTTTTTTTTTCTTTTCGGTTTTTTTTCCCAAATTTCAAAAGTGAAATGCAGAAAACCTTCTTTTTGTGTTGCCCCCTCCACCCAATTTCACAACCATTTATGCTAGTACAGCATTTTCCTTTTATTTAAAAAGTTTTTCCATTTTTTAAAAAAAAAATTATCGTCGACTCAAAACCTACTTTTTTATTCATCTATGTACATAATTAGCAATGGCAGTGGAAGGCAATGGTGGGAAAGATCTTGCGTCTAAGCCTGACATGCATGAGGCCAAGGGCACCTGACCGACAATACCTACAATTTCTGTGGGTGTACTATGAGAGGAATCAATAGGTTAAAATTTTGGAGGTGCTACTTATGTCAGTTTTTTCCGACAAATGTTTATTATAGTTGATTTTTCAAATGAGGTAGTTAGGGTTTTGATTTGTTTTACGTGAAAAAATGCTAGCTGTAATTTATATCTTTGAAATGGAAGCCCGAGAACCATACAACTAGTATAGCCGATAGGCTATTTGTAGGAGTTTTGCTCTCTGAAATGTAAATTTTTCGTGGGAAAATTGTCAGCCTCTTTGACTGACTTCTTTTTTCGGATTGTACAATAACACAAAAAGAAAAAAATAGCAATTTAGAATTAACACTTTAGAAAGTTTAGAAAAAAAAGCAGTTTACAAGTCCATTTGCTCGAAAATGGAAACATCCCAGCAAAATACTCTAACAAATCTACAAACCATAAAAAATGGAAACAACAAATGTGTTTTTTTTTTTTGGTTGCACATGTGATACAACCTCAGTAGAATTGTTTTTTTTTTTTGGTTGCACATGTGATACAACCTCAGTAGAATGTTCGCACTGAAGCTGCATGGAAACTTCGGTGAATTCATGTCGCAGACAATCCCGTGTTTCTCCCAATTTTTAGTTTTTTTTAAATTTATCGCAGACTTCTTACAGGAAAATGTTGTGTTGGGACAAGTTGTTTTTGCTGATGTCGTGCAGTTTCTCGAATGGGCTTTTGAAGAGTTATTAATTGAGATTTCGTCAAATTGATTTCTATAGGTAGTGTTTGGGTTTTTTTGCTTCATTTTAAATGTCATTTGTAGATTTTAGAAGTAAATTTCTTGTTAATTGGGTCTTCTTTGAATCAATTACCTATATTCATTGTTTGTTTTTAAGCACCTCAACTTAAATGGTTATTTGTACATGTTAGAAGTAAAATAGTTTACCGAATGTTTGGAGAAAAGAAAAATAAGGCCTATTTATTATTATTTAAATAAGGCTTATAGATCAATGGGTACTCCAAATTTATTATTTAATTATGGCTTATTGACTTTAGCTTTACAAAGAGGATTTTTTATTTCTCATGTTCAATTTTTAATAATAGATTTTTTTTCTGGATTACAAATTTATTAAGGTAGATTTTTTTAGGTGATCATTTTATTTATATATGATAAATTGAATATAAAATAAATAATATCTCTTAGTCTATTTAAAAGAAATTTAAAAAAATTATTTTACTTAAATTGAAAATTAATTAAAATTTAATTTATTCACATGAAATTATATTTTTAAATAAATAATTTTAATTTAATATTTTTTACTATCTACTTTTTTTATTTTAAAAGATAGAGCATAATTGTTGGAATTGACCTGGAATTGGAAAATGGGAATTGGCAAATTGATATAGGCCAATTCTAATTTTGGTCCAAAATGAGCATCTGCAATTCCACCTCAGAAGTTGGAATAAGAATTGAGACATGGAATTGGAATTCAGAATTCAATTTTGAGAAAGGAAACCAATTCATGTTTTCCAATTCCAGGTCAATTCTAGCATTACTTTTAGTATTATGTAAACAATTTGACAATTTGAAAAACCACTCCTATCGGCTCATTGTTGCATGCACAAAAACATGCAACTGCTAGTTATAAAACAACTTAAATGTGTTTCTCGTATCCAATGCCATATACTTCACCAGTATGGCAACAATTCAGAATGCTACATTTTTGGACAGTTAGGTTCTAGTTGTTTTTTGAACTGGGTTTCAACGCAAATATATATAGATTGATATGCTTGTTAAAGAGTTTGGTGTTTAGTTTTGGTGGTATTGGTAGGCTACTTCTTAAGTCACGACTGTCTTTTTGTATTAGAGATGGAATTAATTGTTTAGACATTTACTTAATCTTGAAAGATGATTAATGATTCCTTCACGTTACCATTTTCTAGAAATCGACTATGATCATAGATTGCGAACTCTGATAGAACTCAGTGAGTTGCCAAGTACTCCCTTATTTTTTGTTGCTCAATTTAACACAAGTTTTTACAGACACAAAAAAATGCAAGTGAAAACCCAAACCACGCAAGTGATGTTGGGAATTAGTGTTCACGTGCATTTAAATAATGATATGGTGTGTAAGGTAAAGTGAGTTGTAATAACAACTCATATAACTATTGGTGGTTGAATATTCCATCATGTCTTAGGTTTGTTATAGGTTGTTATATAAGTTATTCTATTAGTTGTATGAATATATTGAGTTGTTAAAATTGTTGTGAGAATGTTGTTGTTGGCATTGTTGTCATTGATGTTAAAACCTGTACCGGTTGATTGTGTTTCAGTTGATATACCAGATTCGATCTATCTTATGTAGTTTTGGTATGGCTTGAGCTATTATAGATGGTTACCCCTAGTTTTGATATAATGGTATATCCTTCTGGTACATCTACTATTTTTTGACAATATTTTGGATGGTTTTGTCTTGCCTGTTGTATTCAAAAGTTCTTCTAGGTATTGTCAGTATCTATCTTCCATTCAGTATATCGGAAGCTTTGGTATTACAATTGGAATTATATTGTTGGATCGTTGCCTCGTGGTGTTATCTTTTGATAGGTATTAGTTTTGTCTTACCTGTTGTATTCAAAAGTTCTTCTGGGTATCGTCAATATCTGTCTTTCATTCAATATATCGGAAGCTTTGGTATTACAATTGGAATTATATTATTGGATCGTTGCCTCGCGGTGTTATCTTTTGATAGATATTAAATCTTGTTAGAATCAAGACATGGTCTTGGTTGTGGTGTTTCATCGGTTCCAGAATATAACTATCTTTCAGTGCTTATGTCATGTAATGCAGTTATTTTATGTAAGACCTATTTTTGGTCATATGACCATGTGGTGTATATTTCTCATATGTGTGACCTATCTCTTAGGTTCGGTGCTAGCGTGTTATACATTTCAAGACATTACACTTTGTAGTCAAACCGACATGTTTTGCTAGGTCAACATATGATGGTTTTTATATTGGGTATGTGCATATATACGTAAAACATCTTTTGGTTCCGAAGGAGTGGTGGTGAGTAGCAGAATAGGTATGGTGCAAATATTATCACCAAGTGAGGTTTTGTGAACAATCTGAGAAGTGTGAAGAATAGAGCAAAGAATATACATGAAAGACTTTGTTATAGAAGTGGAGGTTGGTAGTAAACTATTTTATTGTTGACAGAGATAGTACTATTCATTGTAACCGAATCCATTTATAGGTAGATGCAAGTACATCAGTTCAAGCTTTGTTTGTAAGAACTCTTTGGTTATGATAGTTGTTTTGTATCAAGGGCAGTTGGCCCAATCGATAGTTAGCTGATTGGCAGTGAGCATTGTAAAAATCACCTTAACTGATGTTCTTAGTCATGAGAATTAGCTTCTCTGTGTTTTTTCCCAGGTTGGGTTTTCACATAAATCTGGTGTTTATTGTGCATAGTGTTATTTTGTGTTGTTCATGTTTTAATATTTTATATGTTTTACCAATTGGATTTGTTTGAAGAAAAAATGTTGAATAACTGATTCATCCCCCTCTCAGTTATTTGGCATGTTTAACAATTGGTATCAGAGCCTGGTCCTTTGCAAATAAAGTTTAACCACTTGAGAGAGATCTTGGTTGGTTGAACAAATGGCTAGAGAATATTAATTGGATGAAGTGAAGATTATGTTGGATGACATTGAATATACAGAATCTGAGAATGAAGAGCTGAAGGAAAATCTTAACGAAGCAAATGCGTGTTCTTTTTAGCTAATCGATGATGTTTCGACTAGATTGGCGATGAGAAAGACATGATATATTTCTTGATTTTTGTGTGACTGTTTTGAGGAAGATCGACCAACTTAAGTGAATTCGTCTAAGGACATTATCATAAAAGAATATTCATATGGGAAGGAGGGTAAACCTTTGTTTGTTTACGCAAACGGATACCCTGGATATTTAGATCTTCCATATCTTAATACCAAAATCCAATTGCAACATTGAATCCGATGAAACTGGTATTCAGACTCCCATAGTTGATTATTCAACTAGTGAGGGTTGTACTTGTTTCTAATGGTTCCAAAATTGATGAAAGTGGTATTCATATTATCATGATGTGGTTATCCAATCAGTGATAATTGTGCTTGCTACTAGTTCCAAAAATGCTCAATGATGAAAATATTTCTTCCTTTGCATTTCTTTCGCAAAGACAAAAGTGTCAGTTAGTTGCATCTCATTTTTAGATTAATTGCATTTAGGGATTTCCTAAGTTCAAGGGGGTTAATTATTCAAAAAAGTTGATATCTTTATCTTGGTTTAAATCAATCAATTATGAAGACTTTCTTGTGCATTTACCATTGCATTCATTAAACAATACATCATTATTTTCATAAGTTTTACATCATTACATCATTATTCATTACCAAAATTCATAAACATTTCATCTTTCATATAGGTGCATTTCATTGAAATATTGCATGATCAAAATACAAAAAGACAACATGCATTGATTAAGATCATTACATTACATTTATCATTTAGAATTGCATCCATTATAAATTTAAAAGCATATAGAACTAGCCTTGCATACATTATCGTTCATCTAACTATGTCATAAATAAGGCATTGCATCCATAAGCATGCAGAAATAAAATGCATAAACATCATTTAGAATCATAACATCAAAGAAAATCTCATATATCATCAAAGAAATCAAAGTGATCAAGTCATCATAATAATATGTGAATCAAATATCTGACATAATCAAAGATACATCATATCAAAATGGTACATCAAAGTCCTGATCACATCAAAATCTGATACAATAAATATGATCTCAAAATCAATCATGACCCGCTAGGGGCACCTGGTGTATCTCCTGTCCCTGAACCACTTGCACCATCTAGATCTTTGTCTGTTGATCTATCCTGTGTGGTAGGAGGTACCTGACTACTACTAGCCATGCTCGACATATGTGCCATCGTGGTCATAAATTGTTGCATCATAGTCGCAACCTGATCTATCCTGCTAGTCACTGTAGCCAAACCAGTTTGTAATCCCTGCACATTCTTCTCTAATCTGGTAATGGTACCTGGCTGTACCTGAGGTTGTACCTATATCTGAGGCACCTATTGTGCTGGAATTTGCGGAGCTATAGGCACCTATTGTGTCAAAATATGAGGACCTATAGGCACCTGTTGTGTCAAAATCTATGGACCCTAACCCTGTCTAGAAACATGTATTTGAGCCTGTCTCACGACTCTTTGTCGTCGCTGACCCCGTACTATTGCTGGTACTGCCTGTACTAGTCTCATCCTGAATCCACCACCTCTCCCCCGTGCATGACCACCCCTCATCTGTGGTCCCCCGTGACCCCTATCTCTGCCTCTAGCTCGCTGAGGTACTCTCTGCCTCCAAGGAGCTCTCTATCATCCACCTCCATGACCATCCCCTCCATCATCGTCATCTGAAGTATCATCTATGTTAGGAATCGTCTCTCCAGGATTAGTGAACTGAGGGAATCTATGACGAGCAAACCACTGTGAGTAATCCACTGACATCCCTACATTTGCAGTATGCTCGCGTATATCCCACTGCATGTAACCCAATCTGCCAATCTGATTGCATGCGTACTGAAAGTTAACCTGTGCACCCCACATGGATCTCTCAGCCTGAACTCTAGCATATAGTGCCAAACCCTGTGGTATATCATGGATCCTGCCAAACTGTCGAGATACTCTATAGCAACAAAATCTCTCAATCATGAGAGGTGATCAACCTATCATCCAACAAGGAGAAAACATATATGGAAACTCATCATCATCCTCTATCCATGCCTCCAACCCAGATAAGGTCTCCAGACAACCTGATCAATGCCATCAAGCATACATTGCCAGTAATATAACTTGCCCAGTCGAGGCTAAACAACCATGCCCTCATACAGATATGCCTAAGGCCATCCATGATCTCTCTGTCGAGTACCAATAGGTCTCGACACAGGAATGTGCTCCCATGTCCATAATTGTAACACCATCGCTTCAGCAAACAATGAAGCACTACCCCTGTAAACTACATGGTGCAACTCGTGATATAATTGCGCAAGTGTGCATGAACCCCAATCAAATCTACGAGGATCTACAATCATATGCTCAATGATGTGACCCCACCCAACTGCGAAACCATGACCGCGATGATCTGGTAACAAAAATCCGCCAATCGATGTACCCAAAACTGCAGGAAGAGTAGGGAAGGAAGCAAACTGTGCCTAGGTGATACTCTCATCTCCAATGGTTTGATCTCTGAATACTTGTCTACATGCGTTTTCATCATACACTTGAGCATAATAAATCCACTCTCCTTGAGTCGGGATCCGCAACAATCTATACACGTCCTCAGGGGTAATCGTCATCTCTCCCATAGGCATATGGAAGGTATTATGGTCAGAGTGCCATCGCTCTTCCATATCTGTGAGAATTCCACGGTTCATTTGGAATCGAGGAAGCTCTACAAGATAGAATAACCCACATCCACCAACAATGCGTCTCTCATGCTTTGACAACTTATATACCATATCAGCAAGCCATGTTGGAACGCTTCGGACATACAACTTCCAGAACGGAATGTTTTTTGCAAATCCAGTGCATTCGATTAGTATCATCATTTAATTGGATTATCCTACATCAATCTATCATCAAATCAACCTATCGCTCTTTTTGAGCAACATCAACTATTTTTCCTAACTTTATATCGTGAGAAGGGGAAAATACATCATTTTATCCTATCCTACCAATCAGATCGATATAATCAAACGTCCATTCAATTGATCATCCTAAACACTTGGTTTCATTACTAAATCCAACCAGCTTGTCTTTGCTATCAATTTGGTACTTGATCTATCAGAGGCGATCAACAAATGATCAAGGATTTTTAATTTTACACTTAGGCATCATTTTGCATGTGTGTACGTGTAATTTGAAAGGGTGTACGCGACATTTCATGTTACGTGTAACTTTACCTATCATACGCAGTATTTCACCATTCATAGGCGTAACTTGGCCTAGTACGCGATATTTCACAGCCTACACGTGACTTAATCGCTTGTACGCATGACTTAAATCTAGGGTTTTGGCTAGGGTTTCATATGTGAGACTTAATTCTTAGTATGCATGACTTGGGACATTTCTTACATGACATTTTACTAGTTTCGACACGTCGCTTCACTATGCAGACGTGTCACTTTACCTATCTATGCGCAACTTAATTTTATTCTACGTGTAACTTAATAGAAAATTGCATAAAAATCCCTAACTAGGCATTGAAACATCCATTAAATGCAATAAATGATGTAATAAATGCTAGAGGAGGTCAAAATCAATCACCAAAGGTCTGTAGTCAGCTAGCCTCTAAAATCTGCGGCCTCTCTCGAACCGATGCTCGTGTATGGGGACCACCATCGTCGTGATCTCACAAAGTCTCAGAGCTAAAATGGGAGGTCAAAAGTGAAAATGAATAGTACAAAATGAACTTTTACTTATATTTATACCTTTTTGACCTAATTTTCATGAGATTTTATCCTTTTAAACTTTAAAAATGACATTTTTCACCATCGGGGCATATTGTGATCAATTTTTCATCTCATTTTCAGAAATGAAATCATAATTGACCTAATTATTTCATCCGTCAATCTCTTTTTGCCTCTGTTATCAATTCCATTTTCATTTATGAGGGGGAATCATATGGTCAAAACATTATTGTTATCACAAATTTAAACAAAATCTGGGGCACTAAAATTTCAAATTGTTATCAGTGGGGCATTTTCATCAGTTTCTCACATCAAGGTTTTTCATCAATCGAGTTTCCCATCAGATTCACATCAAGTTACATATAAGATTCACATTAGGTTTTGCGTCAGGTTTCACGTCATATTTTCACATCAGACATCATTGTATCAAATATTAATCAATCAATCAGATCAAATTGGGACATCAATTTTCTTTGAATCAATGTGCTTCGCACATCAATTCAAAGAGGGGCGTTTGTAGACGCCTAAAATTGGTCAGGGGCATTTTAATCAATCGGAAGACAATTTTATCAAATCAAAGGATCAATTGATAAATATATCAATTAATTAAATATAAGCCTAAAAGGGATAAATGAAAGCTATATAATTGATTAATTCAATTAATTGTATAGTTTAAATTAAAAATCAAAATCAACCTATTCCCTTACATGGCTAATTTAATTAATTAATTGAATTGATTAAATCCTTATTATTTTCAACAAAGGGGACAAGAATTTGAATAACCAATGGAAATCAAGGATTGAAAGCACATGGATCACTCCAAACTTTGCAATCTTGATCACTCATTTTAATCTTTGAAATCCTCATCACTCGAATTGTCTCTTTGTCCCAACCTTTGAAACCACCATTTAAATGGTCTCCTCATTTGAAACCATTTGAAAGCCTTTAACTCAACCATGCTTTGATCATGATCAACTTAACTCTACCCCCTACCCTTGGGAAATCCTATAAATAGAAAGCATTTTGAGAGCATTAAGAATCCTAGACATTCATGAGAAAATGCATCTACACGATAGAGAAATTCATTTAGATCATAGCAATTGAGAGCATAATTGAATGAAATTGCATTGTAATTTGAGAGTTGTGAGTTAGATTAGGCATCATCATATATCAATTCTTGTTCTAGGACTGTCACTAACGGAGATTAAGACTGATAGATTCATTAGCATGCTTAGTTAGAGAGCCATGCAATGTTAAATGCTAATTTTGTCAATTCTTTAGATTAATTTGTACTTTTGATTCTATAGAATTGATAGATTGCACCTTAATTTCATGAAGGTATGATTTATACATACACATAAATATATAATATATATAGAAACACATAAATATATGTGCATATATATAAAAACACAAATAATATATGTATATCTATAAAATATACATATAAATAATATATTTGTGCACATAAAAACACAAATAAATAACACACACAAAAAAAATTATTTATTTGTGTGCTTCTATTTATTTAGTATATATGTTTATATATAT
>MU224527.1:864688-881767 GCA_018584345.1 Thuja plicata | reverse complement strand
TTTATATTAGTATGTTTCTAATTTCCTCTTCCACCCTCCCCTCATGTTTTTTGAAAAAAAAATTCTTGTCTACTTATGTAGCCTTTTTTATTTTTCTTGTTTTGTGTGTTGTCTCTTCTCCCCATCTCTTCTTATATCTTTTGCGTGAGGCTTGGTATGCATCTTATGCTACACATCCTACACTCTCTCATCTTGATGATGGATCACAGAGTGTGATTCGAAACGTTGATGTTAAAAGAGACAGTACTATTCATCAAAACTAAATCCATGCATAGGTAGATGCAAGTACATTAGTTCAAGCTTTGTTTATAAGAACTCTTTGGCTGTGATAGTTGTTTTATATCAAGGGCAGTTAGCCCAACCGGTAGTGAGCCTACCGACAATGAGCCTTACCTGCAGTGAGCATTGTAAAAATCATCTTAACTAGTGTTCTTATTCATGAGAATTAGCTTATCTATGGTTTTTTTCCAGTTTAGGTTTCCACGTAAATATGGTGTTTATTGTGCATAGTGTTATTTTGTGTTGTTCGTGTTTTAATTTTTTATCTGTTTTACTGGTTGGATTTTATTTGAAGAAAAAATGTTGAATAACATCCCCACCCCCCCCTAGTTATTCGACATGTTCAACAAAAACAACTCAATATATTTAGATAATTTGTTTATGGAGTTTCCTATAATTTAGAAGATTAAACTCCTATATATATGTATTGTATTTGAATGAAAAATATAATGAAGCACATATTATTTTGGATTGAATTTTCTAGCTTCTTTGCCCATATTTGCTCACTGGTAAAACGTTGGTTAAAATGTGTTTTCGACACATTTTTCTGCTATAAAATCATGCATTCTCTCTTTGAGATGTCAATTTTTAATTTAATATATATTTTGTAAATAAATTTCACTAAGAAAATGTTTTTATAAGAAATTTTAATGTTTAGTACTTTTTAAGTTGCTGATTTTTTGTGGATTATTTGTTGAGATTGTGCTAAGTCAAAAATTTTGGGCTTGTCAGTTACTCTTAAAGTCCAAGTCTGTGAGCTATGTGTAATATATTCATATTCAGTCTAATTGTTTATCGATGCAATATGTATGGAAATTACAAAAGACAACTATTGAAGTAATGCACCTTTTACATTGTTTATATTTATCTTGGTTCATTCATTTCTCAATATCTAGGTATGAAAGTTTCTTAATGCTTAGTGTTATGTCGTGTTGAGAGCATATTGTTGGTTCCAAAAGACAACTATTAAAGTAATGCACCTTTTATATTGTATATATTTCTCTTGATTCTTTCATTTCTCAATATCTACGTATGAAAGTTTCTTACTATTCAGTGGTGTGTTGAGAGCATGTTGTCGATTCCATTTTTGCATTGATGTCATACTTGACTCCATGCCTTGGTTGGATGAAATTTGAAATGGAATTCTTAAGAGTCATGAATGGCCAAGGGGCCTTATTGTTGAGTTGATTCCAGGTAAAGGCCCAATTCATAGATAAGCACTTAATTTGTTTTGTTTTGTGTGTTGGCCAATGAAATCTAATATATAAACATGGAAAGAGAAAACAAATATGAAACCTTTAACCTACACCAACATGCAAAGTTCAAATCTAATGTGTAGCATTAAAACTTGGACCAAATTGTTTTATATTTTGTAGTGGGGAAAATTTCTTATGATTGACATCTTGCAATGTCGTGGAGTGACTAGATAAATAGTGTGTTACCTAAGGACATGTCTCCACCCTTGAAACACCCATCCATATCCCCAAAGGTGTTTTAATAATTGCATGATGTTAGGGGGCATCCACTTCTTGTCCCCCCTATTTGGATTTTTTTTCTAAATGGATAAAAATGTGTCTCAAATTTTGTGTACAACAGAAAGGGGAAGGGGATGCTTGGTCATCTTTGAGGTTGGGGAGACAACCAGGTGTCCCTCGTAACATCCAAAGGCAATTGACTCATTTTAATATTAAAAAAAAAAATATTAAAAACATTTTATTGGGTTGTAAAGGGGCGTGGGGTCGAACAAACCCTTCCACAACCCTTATATACCATAAACTTGAAAAAATAATGTATTTTATTTTCATTTTATTGTTGTCATTGCTATGCTTGGTGGTTAGTGTCATTGCTTTGCTAGTTCAATCTTGATGGTGTGTGGTCTACAAAAGGGGGTTTGAGGGATGAGATTGTGGATGCATCTCCATTACATTTTGAAAACCTTTGAGATTGAATAACAATTGCAAGTTCAAAGTTTAAGTTTAAGATTTATAGTGAGAATATACATCAGTGTCAATGTATGCTATTTTTTATAGTTTTTTTAGCATGTTGGAAAGGGTTTGTAAGTTGCAACTAGTTTTAATTTTTACTCTTTTAAAAAATATACTCAGTTCAATTTGTTATCACAAAGAAACACAACAAAATGATCACCAACAATAGTACTAGTGATGACAATATTATTGACACATGTTTGCATTGATGTCAAATGGTAAGGCTAACAATCAGAACGCCATTGCTTTGTTTAAACAAATTTAAATTGAATTTGATTCAAGAGGGGATATGATAAAGACCTCTGTTAAATGTGTCTTCTCATCAATAAGAGTGATAACTTGTTCAATATTCCATTATGCGTTGATACTAAGATGGTCATAGTTGTCATTGTACTAAAGAATTTAACACTGGAGGCAATTTGGGAGAGCAATACAATTGAATTCCTATGTTATTTATAGCTTTGGTATAGGAAAAGATGTTAATAATATGTTCTTGTGAGATTCCAATGCACAAAAAATGGCTCTGGTTTAAAGTCTAAGAGTTTCTACTATAAAAGTTTGTTCTTGTGATCATGGCGACAGGAACATGGGACAAGGATTAGTTACAATGATAGGAACCCTAATGACTATAATTAACTGTATTATCTTGAATGTTGAGAATGTTAATCATTAACATGACCTTTATAGTCGTGACAAAGGTTAATATGCAATTCCTAAGCATACACTACTTTGAAGTTCAAGTATTCAAATATCAATGGCTAAAATCTGTGACAACATTTGAAGGTTGGTTATCAATTAGGTTCAATGAATAAAAAACTTCTCCAACTACTCTATGATGATTGAAAAATAATGAAGATTGGTTGAGGATGGTTGGATCGAGCATTCAAAATGAGAACGAGTATTTTAAAGGAATGTATGAGTATTAACAGTATGTTGATTTAACTCTACAGAATTGAACGTTATGGTATAAGTTGTGAATGTATAAGTTTTGTTGTTGTAGACAAAATCAGTGTATCTATTGATATGCATCGAAATAGAGTAATCATGTGTACTTTGTTTAACTCTCTTAGTAATAAGTTGTATATGGAATAGATTCTCGTACAATTACAGTGAGGCTTGTTTGTAACTAGGGAGGTTGTCACTGGGGCTTAATCAAGTTGTTTGTCTACTCTATAAGGGTTTTCCACTCATATATCTATTTGTTATGGTGTGTATATATGATTGCTCTATCTTATGGATAGATATATGTTCTTATACCGATTAAGTGTTATGCAATGAACATATATATATCTTATTATTGTTTGATAAGTTAATACTTGGTAAAGAAGACTTGTTTTATAGACCACTGATTCACCACCCCCCCCCCCGCCTCCCTTCCCCCCACCCCCGCAGTGCTCAAGGTATTCCAACAAATATGTGAGGTAAATGAAGCAAATGAAGTAAACTAAATATCAATAAACCATTATCATTTTGAAAATCCAATCACACATTCTATTAAAACTCTATAAGACCATTTTGCATGCCTTTCACCCTATTTAAATTTTTTTGCAAAAGGCCCTTTCAACCTTAGCAAACTATTACTCAATTTGTGACCAATCTAATTGTCAATTAAGGATATAGGAAGCAACATGCATTGGCTATGTTATATTTACAATATTATTTACCATGGGAGCTATATTAGGGTTAGAAATCATCTATTGGGTGAGAGTGTGACATAGGGATAGAGTTTACAAAAAGATGGCATTGGAACAATAGGTTGAAATGACATAGTTGCTTTGAGTGAGGACAAAATCATTGGTACCAGCCACAATAAGAAATAATTTTATATTGATCAACAAGGCTATTTCAATATATTAGTTGGAGAGGGTTGTGATAGAGGGAAGAGGAAGACCATTTTTATTGCATGTGAAAATGATATTGTGGTAAGATTAATGGATATACAAAAACATGAGAAAGTAAATCATTTAGTGGTCAATTTTTTTATGCCCATGATATTCTTGTTCATTTGGCAAGGCCTTCTCATTTAAAAGTTGTGTTGAGAGATGCAATGGTAGTTGCACCCTCTTATGCTTCCCGTGGAGAAGATAGATTGTGTATCACCCACCTTGACAAACAATATTCAAAGGTGAACATGTTGATGGAGGAGATGAGACAAATATGGATTACGACTAGCTATTTCATTGTTATGGATGGGTGGACTGATTATTAACATTGGTCCCTAATTAATATTAATATATTTTTTTATTATCGTGTCAATGCCCTATTGGTTTGTACTTTTTTAGAGTAGTTGATTGTTTTGGGAAATGTGAGGATACTAGTTAAAAAATTTCATTTTGAAGGGGACCACACAAGAGGTTGGGTCTTTGAATGGCGTGCACTTTTAAATTAATTCAACTCGTGTTTGGAAGTTACGTGGGTTTGTAAGATAGGTAGTTTGATAGTTGAGATCACTTACAAGTATATATTTTTTATTCCATTTTGTGTAATTACTTTGAATAATGCTTTGAAAGACACTAAAAAAATAAATTGAGTCAAGGTAGTGGTGACTAAAGCTAGAGACATGCAAATGTTTGAATAGTACCATCAGATTTTAGTTGCACTATTGCGGTCTTATTCAAAGAAAGAATTCCTCAAATCAATCGAGACAAGACAAGTTAGCTATTTTATTTTGTTGGAGAGGATGGTGAAAGTGCATGCTTCTCTATACTCCATGGTGGTTTGTGGTGAGTGGAAAAAGTGGTTTCAATCCAAGATAGAATGGAATTTCGTGAAACAAGGGGTGCTCAATAATTCTTGGTGATCCAATATTAAAGTTTGTATTTTATTTTACTTTTTGTTTTTAAATTTTAATTTTTGTTTTTTATTAAGGTAACAACATGTTTTGAAGGGGCCCCCAAAAACTTGTTTACAAAGGGAACTTGAGATAGAGCAATGAAAGTTCTTGTTACACAACAAGTCATCCTGAATAAGAGGCCTAAGAGAAACACGCTAGCCAAAAACTAAGAAAAACCACTTCCCAGCCGCAACAAAGAATGAATCATTAGAGAAAACAACAGAAAGGGAAAGAACTATCCTTTCGTCCCTTTCTTATGCGACCAAAGGTTCATGTCAAAAGAAGAAGAGGAATTCTTAAAAAAAATTTTATTATTATTGTGTTTTATAATAAAAACAACAAAACAAGGGTGTTGGCCCTTACAAAGAAAGGCCAAAAAGGCCATTTACAACTTGATCAAGAACAAGCCACAGATGAAAAAGGAAAGAATAAACCACTTAAAATATACTAGCATAATAGGTAGTAACTCACATCATGAGGGGTAGATAATTCACCCACAATATGGGGAAGAGATTGGGAAGAGGAGGAAGAACCATCTTTCCTACGCCAATGAACAATAGTCCAAGCGATACTATCATTGAGAACCCCATCACACGGTGGAGCAAGTGGGGAAATCATCTTCGTGAGACTATCAGTGCAAGAAGAAAAGTGTCAACAAGGTTGTATGTCATTTAGCAAAGGTTAGAGCAGAACAGGAGCAACGATGACATCGAAAGAGGAGATCCTCATAATCCAATGACTGAGTTTGTGGCCTATCCCAACCATGAGAACCACATGCCCAAGAAGAGGTATGTAGATGTCAATATCAACCAAAATGAGTGTAAAAGTAGAAAGACACATGGAGTAAGTGGTATCATCTACCTTTAAGAAGTGGCTGATAGAGTTGCTAATGGCCTCAAAGAAAAAATTCTCCCAAAAATGAAGGGGGAGATTGGGAAGACAAACCCACACTAAATGCACATTAAGTGGTTTAGAAAGAGGGTTGAAGGATAATGTCCATGGTTTGGTCAAGAGAGAGTGAAAACCCCAAACCCACAACTTGTTCAACACCAAATCACGGTCAACAAGAAAAACAAATGAAACAATAAAAAATCCCTTACTACAAGGGAAAAATTAATGTTGCCAAAAACTAAGGGCTTCCAAGAATCCATCACACATCAATGAAGATCCAATAGGGAAGTCCAAAGAACCGCAAATCTACACACCAACTTATAAGGTTGGTAGAAATTTGCATTATTTACCATATCATGTCCACAAACCACAACAAGGAAGGTCTTTGAAAAAGCAAGAGGATGAGATTTCCCCTTGGGAGGAAGAGCACCAACAAATCTGGCAACATGAGTAAATCTTCATCCATTGGCAGTATAAATAGGCTTTGTGGGGGGACCCCAACACCCATAGCACCAGAAGACCTAGGGGTAGGTCTGCCGAAAGAATGCCCAGTAAGAGAATGTACAACAATAGCACAAATCCCAAAGACAAGCACCTCAACAAAAATAGGCATAGTAATTCCCGAGCCACCCACACCAACAATAGGACCCAATCCATCAACAACTTGTAGAAAATATCCCCCCCTCAACAAAGGGGATTGTACAAAAGCCTCAACAAACACAATGGTAGGATTTGGGCTTGATAGAGGGACCTGCAAATGCACCCCTTGGCCTAGACGATAGTAGGGTTTGAAAATGGCGTACACAGGAGAGTCATTGCATCAAGAGTGTTTTTTTTCCATCAGGGCATTTTTTATTCAAGATAAGTCAAAATTTTAGGAACATTTATTGTTCAAAGGGAAAAGATTGTGTATCGTTATTAATATTGTTAATGGTAAAAATTTTAATTTTGAAAATTTTAAATGTTGGTTGTAGATATGTTTTCTCTATCATATCACTTGTTGTGGGGGTAATCAAGGATGTGGATATACAGTGTCCTAGTCTTGGAGAGATTTATAAGACTTTTGATAACATGTTTTATCAAATGAAATTGACAGTTCATGTCAAGAATCTTGGATTTTATTTTTATGAGGAACATATTAAGCATATTGCTACAAAGAGGTGGAACACAATGAACAACCCTCTTCATATGGTTGCTTATGTGCTTAATTCTAAGTGGTATGCACCTTGACTTGGTCAAGTGTTTTCTTTTTAGGATTACAAGGTAATAGAGGGGCTTATGGTAGCCCTTTCTAAAATGTTTAACACTGAGGAGGCAACCATACTTTGAAAGAAATGGCTTAAATTTTTTATCTTCAAGGTCGTACATTCAACAAATGAGATGCTTGGATGGAAGGACACTATTGGACAAACAAACCCCATTGGATACTAGAAATTTTATGGGAAGGACATACTAGAGATGAAATACTTGAAAAAAAAAAGTTACTCTCAAAGGTTGCGAGTTTATCTG
Source organism: Thuja plicata (assembly GCA_018584345.1). NCBI lineage: Eukaryota > Viridiplantae > Streptophyta > Pinopsida > Cupressales > Cupressaceae > Thuja > Thuja plicata. The sequence continues at coordinate 874,270 of MU224527.1, read as the reverse complement.
CTATAGAGATCAATTGACCCACATATGGATTCATCCACTTGATTAAAAGGAACATGCTTACCTCCCAATGAGAAAAAAAAACTAATTATAGTTCGTAGTGCCTTGACTCTTCTAGATTGACAGACTACTGAACATTGGTAAAATCTATTAGCACGTTGGGATGTTGCTCCTAAATATGTCAGGTAGATTGACAAGGAGGTGCAGTTAGGAATAGTTAAATTTCCATCAAATAATCCACTTTAGGTAGAGAGTGACATTGCCATGAATAGTTTCTTTTAATATTGATAACCCAAATGAGGCATAGTTTCATAGATGTTGTAATTTGAAGTTTGAGACTTTAAGTTGTTTTACATTTTATTTTAAAATTAGAATATCAAAATACTTTAATAGTGTAGCCGCCCAAGATCTAGAGGCAATGGAAAGCACAATAGCAAGAGATAAATAATATGATAAAAATAAATTGTATTCTCACCAAGAATGCAATACAATGTATTGGATTGACTCAACTAGAATCAACTTGAATTGGATTTTTCATAGGATACCCCTTGGTTACATAGCCAAGGTGAGTACAAAGGAGTGAAAGAGACAATGAAAAGTGTCATTGTCTCATTACATGATAATCAAGAGACAACTTGTCACTCATCTAAGGTGGAATCACATGTCCACCAGAGGTGGATCATCCTCCAATGTGTAATAAAGTATGTGTAACATGTGCAATAAAGGTGGAGAGTGATAAAGTGATAAGTGCACTAAGGTGGAGTCAACACATAAAGTGTGATAACATGATAATACTACCTAAAGTGGAAATGCTCCTAAATATCCTATGTGGTCCCTATGTAAGCTTAAGTGAAGTGTAATTAGTACCTAAGTGTCAGTTAACCAAGGTAAAAATACATTAATTACGCTAACACCCCTCCTTAAGTGCAACTTAGGGAGAATGTAAAAAAACTAACAATGAAAGATGGGTCCTAGCTACTAGGCCATGTTAGGTACTTGTCTGCGCATGGACTAGGCACTCATGTGTAGTATCTTTCTAAGAAACTTTTACAAAATAAAATTGTGTTTTGTGTTGTATAGTTTTTTTCTAAATTTTTTTCAAAAAATGTTGAAAATCATTAAAAAAATAAAATATCATACCACACTGTGCAATTATGGCATTTGTACAGTCGAGGTAGGCAAAAAAATTTGATTCCCTAGGGTCAACTACTGTGATTTAGATGCTTTGGTTGTCTATTATAAGGTTTTTGGCTCTTTTGAGCATGATGGAAGGGTCTAATTTGACCCAAAGAGTTCCAAATTTATAGATCGCTCCTAGGACAGGTAACCACCCTCCACCTTCAAATGGTTGTAGATTTAGCCTCAAGTGTCAGACTTGAATGAAACAAAAGGAATTTTTTTACTATCTTGAACCACTTGAATCCAATGGTGACCTCGAATCTGGCCCAACAAGCTCCAATATTGACATGCAATAGAAAACCACGAAATGAAAAACCCCAAATTGCACGAAAATTCTCTCAAATGGCAAACCAATGACACTCAATAAGCTCTAATATCATGTAATATTTGGCTATGAAGGTAGTCACTCAAGATCTAGAGGTAATGGAAAGCACAATAACAAGAAAGAAACAATATGATAAGAATAAACTGTATTCTCACTAAGAATGCAATACAATGTTTTAGATTGGCTCTACTGGAATCAACTTGAATTGGATTTTACATAGGAGACTCCTTGGTTATATAGCCAAGGTGAGTACAAAGGAGTGAATGAGACAATTAAAAATGTAGTTGTCTCATTACATGATAATCAAGAGACAACTTATCACCCATTTAAGGTGGAACATGTCCACCAAAGGTTGATCATCCTCCAATGTGTAATAAAGTATGCGCAACAAAGGTGGAGAGTAATAAAGTGATAAATGCACTAAAGGTGGAGTCAACAAATAAAGTGTGATAACATGATAACACCACCTAAAGTGGAAACGCTCCTAAAAGCTCCTATGTGGTGCCTAAGTAAAGCTTAGGTAAAGTGTAATTAGTACCTAGGTGTGAATTAACCAAGGTAAAATACCTTGATTACACCAATAGTGTGTGTGTGTGTGTGTGTGTGTGTGTACATACACATACACATACACATACACATACACATACACGTATATTTTTGAAAAATTCATATATAGTTGTCTCTTTGTCATCCCAGAAAAGAACTTAAATTGTCATCTTTAAAATCTTGGAGTTGATAGCTACCCCACAACTCCCAAAAGTTGCATGCAACCAAAATGTCTATCACGTCTGGAGAAAATAAGTCATGATTTATGCTATGCGACCTTGATAGAGATTTATCCAAAGAGGATATTAAGATTAACTTGGAAATGAAATGGATTTATTACTATGAATGTTTATAAGAGCATAAAGATAATACCTTAGATCTAAACCTACATGTGAATTAAATTAGAACATAACAAGTGTCTCTCATATGTAATGAGACAACATGACTAATGATTATATCAATCTAATAATAGAAAAACACTCCTAATTTTAGCTTGAGTGTCATAAAAAATAAGGGACTTATGTAATGAATCTTGCTTAATTTATTACTAAGGTGATATTCTAATTTCTCCAACATTCTCTCTTAATATTAACTTAGAGAGACGCACAAACACTAATGATGAATGCAATAATTCATGAATGAGTTTTGGCTACAAGTATCAATGAGGTACCCCGTGTACAAATAAAACCACATGCAAAAAATCTCCTCTCTGAAAGATAGAAAATGAAATAATTGCATTAGTTGATGCAGGAGCATCCAGGGTGTAAGAGCAATCTTGCATCACCCCCAGACAAAATTGTCTAGTTTTCAATAAGGGCTATCTTTCGACAGGGTTACTATTTTTGGCAAGTTTACTATTTTTAGTAAGTTGTTCGTGTGAGCACAAATTGTTCCAATTGCTTTCCTGGAGTTTCATTTTAGATATATAAATCTATCGGTAAAGTTTCATGGCAAGATCTTGTCCGGTTTTGAAGATATTGTATTTTTTGTTTTGGTGAGGTGGTACAAAAACTTTGAACTCAGTTTTGAAGGTCTTAGAGGCTCCAAAAAGGGGGACAAACTTTGATCAGCCATCACTTTAGGCGTAGAGCACTTCGTGGCATTTCGAAAATGCGGTCATAATAGCCAGACTTAACGGTTCACAAGTTATGGTTTTTGGAAGTTAGGCCTTTGGGAGTCAAGTTTCAATAGAAAAGGAATAGCCAGAAAAATCACTTAAGATGGTAAATTGAACTGTTGAGCGCCAAAATGGGAAAATTTCACTTTCCAGAATATTCTAAGGCGGTTAATTGTGCTACTTATATAGGGCTGAAGGGGAATTTTAGGGTTCAGTTCCAGAAGTGTAGATGGTGGGTCTGTCTTGCATATTATTGTAATAAAAATGTCCATGTGGTTGTAGCATGTCACTTTTCTAATTATTGTAATGTCATTTCATTTAAGATAATAGGAAGCAAGTGTTTTTATTCTTGCAATATTCTATTTATTTCCTTGTTGTGTTGAGTGTGTTTGGTTAAATAAGGGGATTACCCTTCATCTTTAGTGGAAGAATGATGAATGCTCTCAAAATAATCCTCCAAATTTGCAATCTAAGACTCCATAGACAAGGATGATATATTTTCAACATATAAATCCCAAGAAGATATGCATAGAAGTTGATAAATTTCCTACTAAACTAAATCAATGTGGGTCATGATTGTGGTGATGCCACGCTGATCATAAACAACAAATTATGAATATTGGGTCTCAACACAAGTAGAAATTAGTAAACAAACTTTTGATCCATAATAATATTCAAGGCCTGTGATAAACTCAAATCCTCTAAAATATCATCATCATAGGGTATATAATTTGAATGTGCAAGGGGAATGAGAAATTATACTACATGATCTCTGGGAATGGAGAGATGTGAGGGTTTCCATCCATCTCCCAAAGTCTAGTCTAAAGAGTGTCAGGATAATCAAAGTATGATATGACACATATAGTGGCATAATCATATAACACATATAGTAGCACAATCAACAATGGAATGAATCAATCCTACAACATGGTGAATTTAGCAATAGAAGAATTAGTTTGTGAAAATCAACTTCCAATCTTTAGGAATCTCACTTGGCCACTAGTTTGGTTTTGTACTCTTCCAACTTATCATTTTCTCTATACTTCTTGAATACCTACTTGTAACTAATAAACTTATTTCCCTTGGGAAAAATCAAAAGATCATAATTGTGGCATTTGTCCAAATCCATCATCTCCCCATACATGACCTCTAGGTAAGAATCACTCATTTGAAGAGAAAGCTTCTATATAAAATCCAAGTTTATTATCAATAATAATAGTTATTATACAATAGAAATATACTAGGTTATATGTATCAACTAGGTTGTATGGCCTCATGTATCATCTCAAGGTAGAATAAAGGACTACCTATTCCTCTACTCGCTCAACGTACTCGAAACTCCCACCTAAATCCTCATCTTCCTCTTCATTTATTACATATATTATTTTTTTCAACATGTGCATCTTCCTATTTGTTGATCTAAGTCTCAAAATGTATTATTTTGCCTCTTTTTCTTTCAGTTGTATTGGATTAGAATATGCTTGAAATTCCTAAGTTTTGATTCTTTTACCTTTAGCTATATTGGATTATAAATGCTCAAAATTTCTTGAAAATTGTGCTCTCAAAATATATCATTTTCAAGGCTAGAAGATTCCAAATCATATGATCCTTTAAATCTCGTAAAGGGGGTTCAAACAAGGAGATTAGTTAGTCGAGTAGTATGTGATATTCACAACCTCAACCAAAAAGCATTGATCCAATTTTGCACCACCAATTATGGCTTTGGCTCCTTCTATCAAGGTTTAGTTCATCATTTCTATAGTTCCATTATATCGTAGAGTATATCACAATACATGCATGTCTATGTAAATCATCAAATTATGTATAGAAATATTCACCCCCATTAGCAAATTTCAACAACTTTATCTTTCTATTCAATTATTCTCAATCAAACCCTTGAAGTCCTCCATCTTGGAGAAAACATTAGATTTAGGTCTAAAAATATAAACCTAGGTGTAGTTTATCTTTAGTAATACCCAATAAATGAAATGAAATAGACTTAATTTTTTAATTGTTCAATGCTCATATTTATCAAATTCATTAGAATTACAAAAAGAATAATCAAACATGTCATATAATAATGGTCTGAAATTTTTCATAACCAATATGACCCAAAAGTTGGTGCGACGAGATATATTTTTAGAAATGTTAGTTATATTGCAATAAATACAAATGTGAAGACTTAATTTGGAATACAGACCCACACAATGTATCTCTCACTACTATCAAATTTTCTCTAACCAACTAGCAAGCGATCTTGTTGAATGTCACATGCACTCTAAAATCATTCAACTCAAATACAAAACAAAGATTTATTGCAAGTAAATATACAAAACACCATTAAAAAATTTCACTCTCCTCTCCTTAAAACATAATTGTACCTTTCCCTCACTAACAATTTTATGTAATTATTGTTAGTAATAAAAAAAAATCCCTTCCATCATAAGCACAACAAGGTGAGAACCACTCCTTATGGGGAGTAATGCTAAAAGCAACTCAAATCAATGAACCAACAACCATCACTAACAATGCCAACATAAATGAATAAATAATTATTATCATTATTCTTGATGGATTTCTTAGTGAAGAAATCAACATTGAGTTTGCTTCCTATTTTTGCACTCTTTCTCCATGTTCCCAATACCCACAATTCAGACTTTCTGTCAAATTTAGACCTATATTTCAATGTTTTTCTCTCTTTTAAACTCAACATTATCCTTGGACCTTCCCTAAACATATAAAGCATCTTTTGAGCCCTCATCCATGGATTTTCTTCTCATCCCCTCAAAAAATATAATAGTAACAAAGACATCCAATTTTGTATATATCATAGAACCACTCGACAATTATTAGATTCTTCTAAGATTTGTTCAAAGAATTAAGAAATGATATACACTTATCGACCTCATTTAGCTATAGATTCTAGTTGACTCAAGGTCAAATTAAAAGCAGTCAAATGTTCATCAGCGAAGTAGCCATGTTTCATTTTCAAAAAGTAAAGCTAATTCACAAGACTATTTGATAGATATTGTTCATCCTTTTCTACAAATTGTATGCAGTAGTTTCCTACAAGACAATAAAGAGGAGGGAATATACACACACTTGAACAATTTCTCATGTCCTTTTGTCCATTTATGTTCAATCTTATACATTCTCAACTTCCACATCCAATACCCAAAACTTTTGCATTTCTCAATTTCTAACCAAGATGTGCCAACCATAGCCTCTATCAATAAAGATTTCAAAACCACCTAAAACATTATTCCATTTAAACAAAAAAAACCTCATAACGCTTCTTGAAAGACATCAATCTTTAATCAAAATTGTTAACTTTAATACCAAATGTTGAGCAAACTAGTCTATAATTACAATTATAGAAATATAAAGTATGCAAATATGACTAACCCATTTAAAGGAACACGTAATTAACCATTAAAACTAAAATTAAACGTGGATAAACTTGTAAAATAGTAATAAAAATCAACAAATTCACGTGACATAAAATATATATTGAGAAATTCTTTCAAAGAAAACTTCACCTCTAACAAGATATCGAACTTATATTAGAAACAGAAACATAATACAATTCATACAATCTTCTCTAGTCTAACAAAATCCCATCTCAATTCAGAATTGTCATCTAAATAACAGAGAATTTGAAATGTCTTCCGCAGCCCCATCTCCCGCTTGACTGTCTCTGCGTCCAATAGCTCGTTTGGATGCATCTGTTGGAGCCTTCGCTGGTGATGGATCTGTTACAGATGTGCGACAGGGTGGTTCTCTATCCCTGGGTGCTACGGGAGCTTCTACTCCCTATGGCATGCTCTTTGGGCCAGATGTACCCCCCGAACTGAGGTCTCCTTCTGCTCCTACAATCCTTGGTGGGTTGAAAATGGCAGTTCCGGGCTTGGATTGGTGGTTGATACTGCTACTCCTAGTGCTGGAGGTAGAGGGGTTTCGGCCTCTGGGGCTATCAAGGATGGGTTCCCCCAATAAAAAATTTGTTACTGTAGGTAGACAGAGTTATGCTTCCATTGTCAAATCTATTGCTACTATTCCTCAAAAGAGGAAAGCTCGATCTATTGCTTGTGTCAAGGCCTCCCTTGTGGTAGTGTGTGGCCTAGATGTGGTGGTGTGTGGCCTAGATGTGATGGATAATGTAGATTTCTAGCAACTGTGGGTTGGTATGTGGATTCATTGGCCTCTGGCCTTCTCTTCTGGTTTTGCATTGTTGGGTAACTAATTCTTGGTGACTCATTGTATCTAGTAACATAAAGCTTTTCCCTTGTGCAAAAGGGTTTTTTATTGCTTCTCTCTTCTTCTGAAGATCATGATTTGGTAGTCAGTAAGTTGTGGGTTTGGGGAAATCACTCTCTTTCTGCCAAACCCTAAACAATCTCCTTCAACTCTCTCACTAAACCACTCAATATGTGCTCAGTGTGGGTTCGTCTTCCCAATCTTCTCTCCATTTTTGGGAGATGTCTTTCTTTGAAGCCATTGGAAACTCTACTGGCTGCTTCTTGAAGGTGGATGAAGTTGAGGCTACCATGGGACACTCTGCTTTCACTCACGTTTTGGTTGAAATGGATGTCCACACCACTTCTGAGGGATGTGGTACTCATGGTTGGGGGAAGGCCTTGGACTCAAGCGTTGGATTATGAGGGCCTTCCCTTTCTATGTCAGTGATGCTTCTGTACTAGGCATATGGCTACTGATTGTACTTTTTTGCGTCGTAAAAGTGTTGCTACTTGGTGGAAGGATACAAATGAGGTTCATTTGAATGTCTGAGCTTCTGATTCTCTCTTTGATTCTACCTTTGATGGCTCCTCACGGGTTGATGATGAGGATGAAGCTCTTGCTGCAAATCTAGAGGTTGTTCCTGCTGCAAATTCGTGTCAAGCTCATGTTGTTAATCTGGGTCTTGCTCCTGCTGCGAATTTGGGTGATGCCCCTGCTACTACTAGTGCGACCCCCTATGGCCATGTGGACCATTCCTCACCTTCCTCTTCTACTCCTACTCAGCTACAAGCTTATGTTGCCAATGTACAGCCTTCTCAGCACTCTGGTTGTTGTGTTGACAGTTGTCCAAGCAAAGTTTCTTTTGTTGGGCATCCTAAGAACAACGTCGCCTGGACTATTGTCCAACAACATAGGAAGAATTATTCTGCAAACTCGCGCCCTTCTCCACCTGTGGCATGAGTGTGGCCTTCCCACCCTTGTGGAAGGCATCTAGCCTTGGTGCTATGTGTACTGGTTAGTTTGTCTTTGACAACATTTGTTGTTGTTTAGCCATTGTCGGCTTTTTTTCAGCACCCCTTCTCTGTGTTGGTTTTCTTTTTGACACCTCTAAGCAATGTTGTGCAAGGGTCAGCCCCCTTGTTAGGCTACTTTAATTTTCAAAAACAAAATTCCATCTCAAGCGATATTCAGTTTGATAGCATTTTAGTAACATAAAGGGAAGTGGTTCTTCTACACACAATATGCATCTATGGTCGTCAAATACACGTTCATGGCCATCCTATCACATAGAAATGCATAGAATGTCAATGCATGTGTCAACCAATTCTATTGCATGGACAATGATGCTAGTCAAGTTATGGTCCACATTTGAAAGTAAAAAGTGACTTTTTTAACTAATCACAATGCACTCATAATGGACATACATGTATATTTAACGGTCATGTGTGCATTCTATGTGAATAATAGTCAATCTCATATAATAGTAAAAAAAATCATACCTCCTCATACCAATTTGTCAATGCATAAACATAAACCAATACCATGTGTCCAAATATGATCTAAGAATAAAGGGTAAAATTCCCACAATTTAATATATGAAAGTAAAATAGAAAAATAACAAAACTTACACATTGACCGTAGATTATATTCCATTGTATTCAATCTATGCATTAATTTGCATTGTCATAATCTATATTGAAAAAGATGTTACATAGCGCTATCATTTTAAAAAAAAATTAATATCATTACTAAATTTTCCATACTATCTAAAGAGGAATGACATAATATATGTCCACGTTACACATTCCAATTAAGTTTGAGACCCTTGTACCATTTTTTACGTCTGACATCTATTCCAACACATGTTCCCAAGGTTTGGTGTTGTTATATTATTTACCTTATTCGTTGAGTTATTTACTCGAACTAAATTGTAGCAAAAGCATTTACGAAAATTGTCTTCTTACTTTCTTTTCACATCAAGTACACCTACCATTTTGTTTATGTAATAAACTAATTCCTTTGAAGGGTCCAAAAATCTCATGTCTCTTATGAATGTTAAGAAATGTAGATTTGAAGATAATGTATAAACTAATATGTAGTAGAATGCAATTGCCTTGGTGATTGATTGATTCTACAAAAATATATTTGTATTTATATATAGAATCTATAATGAATAGTT
>MU224527.1:808609-843475 GCA_018584345.1 Thuja plicata | reverse complement strand
AGGAGGGATGCTCCTTGCAGTCCAGTTTAAATGGGCATGCAAGTCCCCCAATCTTAATGGCCCGATTTTGCAGCAACCTCGCAATACCATCAAGGAGAGCTGCAACATCCTGGGTGATCTTGAGAAGGTGACTTAACCCTCACCCGTTGGGCATCTACCTTGAAGGCAGTGCCTAGAAGGGATCATAAAATCAGCCTTCCCATCCATTATAATATTATATGTTTACCGACATAGAGACTGATTGAACTTTCTAGAACTACAAGCAATTTTATGAAGCAATCCATGAAAAACCAAAATAGATAAGGTTTCTTCATATTTTGAATCTAAAATATATGTCAAAGGACTGGCTAAAATTAATTGAAAAAATAAAAATCTGGTGAATCTAAAAAAGTTAAAAACCCAAAAAATCATTAAAATCGCCATGAAAGATGGATGCATAAATTTTTAATGGAAATTTGTTCTAAATTTGCTTAAAAAACAAAATTTAATTCGGGATTTTGCATTTTTTTCTATAAAATAACGGCTTAGTCTGCAAAGATATATTCTTTGCTCCCTTTTCATTTTCATTTTCATTTTTTAGAAGGGTTGTCTTCACTCTACACAGGTGATTGCCCTTTCATCATCAGAGTTTTGTGAGGGTTGTCAGTGCCCTTTCTTATATTCTTTGCTCCATTTTCATTTTTTACAAGTGTTGTCTTCACTCTACACAGGTGATTGCCCTTTCATCATCACATTTTTGTGAAGGTTGTTAGTGCCCTTTCTTGTGAATGTTGTATTCTTCACGGTTGATCTCTGATTTGCCCTTCTGCACCCTTTTTCACTGATCTGTCTGAGCTTTGAGAAATGGGAATGGCAGGAGATAGGTAGAGAATGAATTGGAACAGTGACTAAAAACAACTCAGTTGGGCGAACTTCTTGGCTCCTTCTTGTCCACTGAACCAAAGAAGAGTGTGGCTTCACCCTAAGGCTTGGTCTCACTCAGTCTGTAGCGGAATATGCACGTTTTGGGAAGTAATCCTGCTGAAAGGGTCCAGTAGAGTTTAACTGCTAGGCATGGGTCTCCAGGTGTGTGTGAGAGAGAAACCAAATTTTCTTGACTTTTCTAACTGCCTGCTTGAAGCATGTTACATAGATAATAATCTGCCAGCCCTCCCTACCTGTGATCACAGACTTCTGACTATACTCGCCCCCTACTAACACTAAAGAAACAAATTGAAGTAAACAGCCAGCACATCAGGCTGAGGATTTGTGCTTGTCAGCAGGGGTGGGTTTATTTATATTTATTTAGTTTGATATTTTAGACATTACATATCATACTAAGTTTGAATATTTTAGATTAAATAATATCAGATTTTATTGATATTATAGAGATTTTAATATTTGAATTGAATCACAAATTTGCTCTTGATTTTTATCACTGAATAATTTGTGCTGCATTTTATCTTTAAAGAACTCAAATACAAACATTGTGACATTATATTAAACCAGCAGACAAACTGAATACACAACTGAAGCCGACTCAAGGTGTATTTACTTTTACATTTCTGCAGCCCAACCACTCTAGCAACTCAACCGTTAACTGAGACCAAGATGGGGGCTTGAACATGTAACCCTAGCCACTCTATCAACTCAGCCATTGATTACAACTAAGCTAGGGTAGATAGATATTCCTAAAATTTCTCAGAAGCACAAAGATTTGAAGTACTATAATTTGATTTCTTTTTACTAATTAATAATTTAATATATAACAATTCTATGAAAATAAAACAGCTATCATGTTCATACAGAATAAAGCATATGTTTTACTCGACTGAAAATGAAGCATCTGAGAGAACAGAGGTCATGGCTGAGATGGGATCAAATGTGGTGTTCATCATCTTCACACCTCACTCAGAATGAGCTGAAATGGGCACATCTTAAAGTTTTAAGAATCACAAGTTATTGTATTATCTAAATCTCATTTGATTTTCTTGTTTGTACCTCATAACAGTCCTACAAATCTACCCACCAGATGAAGTATGAACTAAGATGGGATTTCTTTAGTTTTCCCAACCCCAAGTCAATCTCTAAATATAATCCCTGATTGAAACTGAACTGAGGTGGTGATTCCAGTAGACTTAGCAAAACTGAATTAAGTTGGGCATTTCTTAATTTTTATGAGATCATTAGCTCGCCTACGTTCCAGTTATTATTTGATTTCTTTTGTTTTACTCATCAGAATATGATATATCACCTAAAACCGAAGACTGTAGCTAACATGGGTGTGTGTGGGGATGTGTCCATCTGCCCAACTGCTGACTCAAGGTAAACTAAGGTGAATATTTCTCAGAATTTTCAGCAGAAATTCTATTATCTAATTCTCCTTTCATTACATATTTCCCAATATTTAACAAGCCTACCCGATTCTGACCGCATTAACAGCAACCACAGAAAAATACACAATATTCTAATCAGTAAAAGGTTTATCAGCTGTGAACAAAAGGTGTGATGTGTTTCTAAGCCTGTTTCAAACTCCTCTTTGATGTCTCCTTTGATGTCCTTTTATCAATTCATAATTTCATAACAATCCAGGTAAAGTAAAATGCAATTTTCAATGAACACTAAACAGAGAAAAAAGCAGAATATCAATTTATCAGAAAAATCAAAAAACTCTATTGGCTAAACAGAGGCCATGGCTGACATTGTTGTGGTTTTTTTCTGTCATAACACACCAGACAAGAACTGACTAAGGAAGCATTTCGTAAATTTCTCCCAATTAAAAATAAAAACAAACCTAAGATGCGTATGTCATCTCAATCCCTAGCTAGATCTAAATTAAGGTGGCCATTCTTTTTGCGAAATCATACGCAAACTTGAAATCTAGTTCTTTTATCTCTCATGTCTTCTTTATTAGAAAACGATCCATCAGCTACAAACAAAAGGTCAGCAGCTAAAATGGGTGTGGGTCAATACAAGTGTAATGTCCCTTTTCTATTTTGCCCTAGAATTTGCCCTAAATCACAATTGCACAAGATTAGGGTTAGGGTTTCTTCGGTTCTATAATTCCATCTTGAGACCCTGCAACCTTGTTAGGATTCATACATAATCATAATGTCATAGTTAGAATTATAAATAACATATTAATAAGGAATGTAAATCAATTCAATAGATGTTGGAGTTAACTTGAGGGTGACCTAACCATAGAAATGATAAGGTAGTGATAAGGTACCCCAGAAACCTCCTACCCTAGGCCCAAGAGCGGATACATTGTTCACTCTTGGCCTCATGTGGCCCTTGCCATACATATGAGGTGGGCTACCAAGTGCGGGGTCCTATCGCCATTCTCCTTTATCTTGCCATTCCTAACTTACTTCTAATAATTGAACACCCATTCACCATGGCAAGGACTGTGAGGAGTATTCACAATAAGGTACACTGAAAGCCTATCCTTCCTAAGACCAAAGGCAGTCCACTTTGTCCCCCTTTGGCCCCATGGGGATTCCCCTGTCGCAACCATGAGGTGGCGTGCTTAGAAGGTGGCCTCATCACCGTTCTCCCAATCATGACTACTACACTTTCCTTACCATGATTTATTACAACAATTCGAAAGTATAAATAACACTTTATACATATTTTTATATTAAATCCTTACACCAATAATATACCTATCTTTACTAAATAAGATAATTATAAAATTCACATTAAATTATTTATATATATATATATAATCACTCATTATAATTTTGATCTCTACAATACACAAAGTCCCAATAATAATCACCAAAGTACTTTCTACCTACTATTGGTATCAAATATTACTCGTGCCAAGATATATATAGTCTGAGACTATTCTTTATTTTTCCTGTTTGTATACTTCCTATTTCTGCTGATTAATTCCTTAGAGTACTAGATATATCAATCTGATTTTCTCTCATCTGATGTTTTTCTTCAATACCTGATGAGGATGCACTCTTATACATTTGTTGTTTGGGATGACAAGACATGTCCCATACTCGTGATCTTTCATAATAATTTCCAAACGCACCTTTTCAGTATTAATTTAATGCATTCTGATCAGTGTCTTCATTAATCAGTGCCTGATGATGTCTTCACAATACTCATTATTATACCGTTTATTGATTTAACATGATTACTATTTTGTAAATGCCGTGTTCCCTTTAAGGGTTGACCTCATAGCTAATCTAGAATTTGTCCTCTAGATCGCTGTCTTTCTAATCGTGACTTTTAAGGATATCTTTATATCACCGATGATAACTAGACCAGAGACTTATACTCTAATCGTATCTCTTAAGCAAGTTGTTATTTCTTTGGGATCTTCCATCTTTAATCGCTGACTAGTAACAAGTTAATCCACGTTGGAGTAGTGATTCGACTTGTCATGATGTTCCCACTCTATTAATGTCGCGGAGGCTAGAGTCGGCAAAAATGCGGCAAATATTGGGAGTCCATATTTATATTGTAAGGTGTATACGTGTTTCACCTTTCTAGAAATATTACGATAATATTTTTCTAATGTTATAATGCAATAATCTTCAGGAAACTATTTGTTTCCCACCCATTATCACTTTGACAAATAAGAATGATTATTTCCTTCACTTTCTCACTGATTACTATTAATCTCTTTCATTCGCTATTTGTAGAAAATCATGAAGTCTTACAAGTAAGACGATTTTCTGATGCTCGCAGGGTGATCATGCCAGGGACATGACACAAGTATGTGTTAAAATTCTTCTCTTATTACCTTGTACTGATTCATGACACTCCCTCCATACTAAAACAACACTGAAACTTAACAGGTTAAAATATACAAATTTTAACTTATCAGGAAAAAGACATGTCAGCTTGAACAGAGATGAGAACTGACATGAGTGTGGATGTGATTGTGGCTATCTGATATTTCAACTCCTAACTACAACTGAATTAGGGAGATCATTTCTTAGTTATTCTGAATCCTAAGAAACCCTGTAATCTAGTTCCTCATTGATTTCCTTTTTACTAATCCAGAACAAACCTACTAAACTAAAACAACATTGACACCGTATAGGGGAAAATAAATAAAAATTACTTATCACATAAAGCTAGAGCTGGCTTTAAACAGAACCTGTAGCTGACATGAGCATTAGTTGTTTAATTGACACCTCAAATCCTAACTAAAACTAAGCTAAGTTGGTTATTAGTTAAAATTTTCAGAACCATATGCAACCTCACAATCGAATTCCTTCTTGATTCTCTCTTCATTTTACTCATCGGAAAATGGGTACAAAAGAAACACCTAACGTGGCTATGTATGTGCCTATCATCCCAAACACTGACACAAACAAAACTAAGGTAAGCCTTTCCTAAATTTTCAGAATGACAAGCAATTCTATAATCTAATTCCTATCTAATATCATTTTTCCCAGTTAATAACAAACCTAAGGTCTGTCTGTCAACTCAACCCCTGAGTGGAACTATCACTTATTAACTAAAATGCCCATTTCTTAATATTTCCAGAATTATATTCAGCCCTAAGATCAGGTATTTTTGATTCACTGCGGTATACTCATCAGACAATGGTACATCAACCAAGAACAGAGGCTATAGTCAACTAACATATGTGTGAGTGTTTCTAAGCCAATGAGTCAAATTTCTCTTTTATTTTCGACCTGTTCATAACTATTCTAGCTAACAAAAGCACCATGGATGCTGAAAATCGAAAAATATATAAGATGACAATCGACAGAAAAAATTTAAAAAAAAGAAGAAATCAATCAACTGAGACCAAAGGATATAGCTGCGGATGTGGGTGTAATAATCCCTCATCTCAAACCGTAACTGGAAGTAAACTAAAATGGATTTTAATAAACTTTGCAGAATCATATGGCCTCCTGTAATCCAATTCTTGTTTGATTTACTTTATTTTACACTTTTAAAAAAATCTACAAAAGCAGAACAAAAGCCCTGTCTTGCCCAGGTGTGTGTCTGTGTATCGAAACATACTCGCATAGAAAAGGGCTGCATACCTGAGAGTTGGAAAGCAAAACAGGAGAATCCAGCAACGTAGTAGGGCTGAGACCAGGTGGAATGGTCAATAATGGAGATCTAACTCCGCTAGGCGAAGAAAGAGCAGAACCAGACTTGAACCGAGCGGTATTTAATCTGGGCGCATTAAACCCTCCCCTGGCAGCCAATCTCTCTGACAATCCCCCTTTAGTAGCCGGTTTTGGCGCCTGTCCAAAATTCCCCAAGCCAGTTGATTCAAAATTAGTGGTAGCTGTCACAGTGGTATTAGTCGGAGCAATAACATCACCAGAAACATTAAAAGGGTCAACTTGATTGATGCTCTTGTTTCTACAATTAAGGCTTGACGGCGACAATGGTTTCAGTTTCTGCTCCTGGATCATTGATGAATCCATTGACAGTAGCTGTGAAAACGGCCGAGAATTGAACTCATCCCCCAAGAGCGCCGAAAACAGCGCTGTAGGGCTGTGCATTGGTCCCCAATCAAAAAAATTCATCTTGTTATTCTCTTCACTCCCCGCCATTACCCAGCAATTTCAGCTCTTCGCGTGCCAATTAAACACAAAATGGGTTTCAATAACTGTCCTTGAATTCAAATCCGTCTGAAAATCTATCACTACCAATGCATACATATGTAATTTAACCGCCTACATGCACCTGGACAACCTGCAAACCCCAGAAAAATCCCAAATGGGTGCCCTGAAATCCGAAGTGGGTGTTCCGAAAACCGAAATGGATCACCCCCAAACGCTCCTGGACGGGAATTAGAACTCAGAATGAATGCAGTATCGTCCTCCCATGATGCGGGTTCTGTTCAATGACGTATATACAATGTATATCCTTCTTTCCTCCATGCTTGTGGCGTGGGTGGGTGGGTTGTATATATGTGGATGAAAGATGATCAGACAACGAAGTAGATGTGTTGTTAATTCACTGTAAAATTGAATGAACCTCCACTGAATGACCGCCGGGCAAAACGTGTCATTTAACGGGAATATCGGCGTCAGAAGACGGCGAAATTAGCGGCCCGGCAGATGACGTAAAATCGTAATTTGACCGTAGGTTGAATATAATGATAGGGTTATCGTGGTAAAAAGGTAATTTTTTATGGAAGTAATTATGAGGTGTTGGTTTCAGGATTCTGTCAAGTGTTGAAAAGTTACTTTAAGTCGAATGTTACTTGACAGAATGTTGAAGGGTATTTTTGACCATTGACTGAATATATTCTGTGATTTTTTAAGCTTTCCCCATATTGAATGGTAGGGAAGGTCATATTGAAAGGGACTTCCTATCTAGTGTTAGTGGTGGAGAAAGCTCTTCTTTTTGGGGGACTCTATACATTGGGCCCTCTAGATTTTGTGTACTTGTTTTTCTTCTATATGTTCTTCATTTCATTATTCTACATGACAAATAGGTTGTCTATATAATTATAGGTTAAAAAAATTATTGAAGTTTCTAATAGGGGAAGCATTAGAAGAGGACAATTTTAATTTCTACGAGATTAAACATAACATATGAGGCACTCCAATCAAATCAAATTCGCAAATTAATCTTGTTTTTATGCAAGTTGATTATGCTTTGTTATTTTGCAAAAATAATTAAAGAGCCAACATTCTATATGGAAGAATGTGATACTTATATAGAAAGTAGTACTCTTTTGGGTACCCTACACATTGAGCCCTCTTTCGATTTTGTGTCCTTGTTTTGCTTCTATATATTTTTTATGTAATTATATTATATTTAGATTTACATTTTATTTTATATTATTGTATCTAAGAGTATAGGTTTTATAATATTAGTTATTTTTTAATGACTTTATGTTTTAATATAAATTTTGATTTTTTTATCATTGGATTCATCCTAAAAGAATTTTTAAATATGTCATCAAATGTAAGAATGAGTGAGATTACATCATTTCAATTCTTTTTTTTATTTGGATAATCTAAAGGTCATCAAATGTAAGAATGAGTGGGATTACATGATTACCGTTGAGTCCTATAGCAATATCACAATTTGACTTGTTGTGGAAAATATCTTTTGCTTATTAAAAGATATTTATTAAAGGTTGGGATTTTATTTTGTTATTTTGTAAAAATAATTATAAGACCAACTTGTATATGATAGAATATAACGATTATATAGTGAAAAACAAAATAATTAGTGGTCCATATTATATTAAGTTTTATTTTTATATTATTTATATTTTAAGGGTATGGGTTTTATAATCATAGTTTTATTTTTAATAACTTTGTGTTTTAACATAAAAGATTAAAATGAGGATGGTATTCTCGTTGTGATGTCGCATGCAAGCTAAGGGAAACCCTAGTCGCGCTATTAGTAGATTTTGTGTAGAGTCTTCGGAGGGGTTCTTGAGGGGTAGTTGTCATGGTGGCTAGAGGAGCTCGTGGGAAAGGTTGGTATTTGTTCTTTGCTATTTTAGGGGTGGCTATTTGGTGGTGTGGGTGGCCTGCGTGTTGGTGTTAGCTACAGATCGGGAGGTGTTAGTTGAGATCACAAGGGGAGGTGTATTTTGTTTGGTCGAGAGCATTGGAAGTGTCTGAAATGGCTTTGGGTCTTTTCTTTTTAGATCTATGATTGTGTTCATGTTGCATGCAATTAAGTTTGGTGAGGTTTTTGGGTGCCAACCCTATAGCCTAGATTTCTTCTTTTGCATGGCAAAGCCTAGAGATGTTTTGGAAATGGTGAGTCCTATTTTCAAAGATATTGTGCTAGGGGAAGACTCAACTCCAGTCATGCATAAAAATCCCTTTTGGGGTTTGAATAGTATGGGAGAAAATTTGTCGCAAATGGAGAACTTTAAGCCTACAAAGGTTAATGGTTGTCTTGCAAGGACTGAAATTAGGTCAATCCTGGTTATTCAACCTGGTTATGTTGAGGATGATATTACTTATCTTTCTAATCATGTCTTGATTTGTAAATTAATGGGGAACCAAGTGTCTTTACCCTTCTTGGAATTGTGGACATGTCACACATGGAACCTAGAAGGGGAAATAGAGGTATTGCTAGATGCAAATGGTTATTTTTTTAATCTTCTCACACATCTCAGGTAGAAACTATAACCACCTAAATTTGGTCTGTTCCAACTATGGACCCTATTTGCCCTAAGTATGATCATACCCTCGATTATGCCCAAACGACCCTGTTACTGCTTGGCATAAATTCTTCAAATCTATTTAATGTCCTAGGTGATTTTTATCACTAATTTATATTAACTATTATAGCCATATAATTCAAATCAATCCAAACCAATCAAAAACAAACCAAATTCAAAACATGGCTATAGTATTTAATCATAAAGGAATTAAATAAATCCCTAAATCAATTACCCACTTGTGAATAACCCATTCACCCTTGCTAATCTAATCCTAATTCTAAATTCTACCCTAACCCACCTCCTAATGTTGTCACATTCCATTAAGGAATGATTAACAACTCCACCCACTTGAGAAAGTCAACTTTCTCAAGCTTGACTCTCTCTAAATCAAAATCAAATCAAGATCAAATCAAGATGAAATCAAATCAAGATCAAGATCAGATCAAATCAAATCAAGATCAAGATCAAGATCAAATCAAATCAAATCAAATCAAATCAAATAATTTGATAGCTCAAATCACTCATAATTTCTTCTATAAATAGAATGAGTTTTAAGCTCAAAAGGCCCTTTCTCTTACCTTGTTTTAGGCCCTCATTTTTAGAGTTAAAATTGCATTGGTATGCTGTTTAGATATCTATAGCATTTTAGTTTCAATTCCATGCATTGTTATAATGTCAGTTTTCAGGGCTTAATTACATGCTTTCTAAACATTTAGCTTAGTTTTCAATTAAATCTCTCATTCCTAGGAGTGTATTGTCACTGAATGGTGCATAATCTGAGGGCATGATTATGGCATTTTTCAAACTCTTCCTAGATAGGGAGCAATAAGTCAGCTTTAGTGATTTATATCTAACCATTGCTCTTTTATGCTATTTTTCACTAATCTAATGACTTATTGAAGTGTTGTGTCGCAGGCAACAGGTGCATCATTTGACACTCACAGAAACAAGGCTTTTGAAGGGGGGAAATATTTCTACAATCAATTTGGCTTATTTATAGAGTTGTGGCATGTCAAATTCAACAATATTGAAGAATTACCTTTGAGGGTTCCAATTTGCGTAAGGCTTCTGTGGCTCCCATTATAATTTTGGAGAGATGATATCTTCAACTTGGTTACGACACAACTTGGCAAGCCAATAGGCCCTTCACATCAAACCATGGAAAGAAAATGTAATCACATATGCCCGTGTTTATGTTGATATTGATCTTAGTACACCTTTGCATGATTCTATGGAAATTTGGCTTGGATCCAACTCTTGGAATCAATAATTAGACTATGAAACTTTACCTTTTTGTTGTCACATTTTTCATGAATATGGTCATTTATAACGAACATTTCTAAAATATAACCATGTAGGGGCGGCCAATAATGGGTCCTCTCACCCATCATTTAGGTAGGATAAAGGAAAGCCCCTATGGTGGATAATAAAGAGGGGTTTATTCTAGTCAAAACAAGAAGTAAGAACAGAGGGCATAAGAGAACCCTGAGGGACAGGAAAACTGATGAGGTGTTCAAAAGGTTTGATGTCCTTGAAGATTTGTGATAGTTTGATTATGCTTTGACAGGCATGCCTATTGGTTCAGATGCTCAGTGAGTGATTCAAAGGAATGATGAGAAAGATATTAATCCTCAAGTTGGAACTCAGGATACAGATCTTGAGGCTCGTATGGATACAGATATTCCCTCAATGAGTATAGGTCCTCTTGAGGGAAACAAAAGTAAATAAATAAGTACAAATTTAGGTCTTTCAAGCCAAGGTCTAATCTGAAAAAATAATCCTTAGAAAAAAACTATTAAAGGAAAATTCTAGAAAGGCCCCCCATAACTAAGGGGAGGAAGAAAGATCAAGAAAAGTAAAGTTTATTGGTGAGACACTGGTTGAGTCTAGTTCTATAAAGACCATTGAGTCCCACTTCTCTCCTTAAAAATGATAGTGATATCTTGGAATGTTAGGAGGTTGAATAGTGTCCCTAGACAAAAGCCTGTCTGAGAGTTGATTTCTTTTCATTCTCTTGATATGGTGTTTATTCAGGAATCTAAGTTATCAATGGATGGTATACAAATTGCGACCTCAAAAAATTGGGTTTGAATTCATTGTCAGTATATTAGGGCGCAAGGAAACTCAGGGGGTTTGGCTCATCTTTGGGACTCTTGTAATCTTGTGCCTCTTTGGTGGACTTCGAGGAGGTCTTCAATTTTTATGGTTGTTGTGAGTCGTGAATCTAGTGAAAATATCAGGTTCTCTCCAATATTTATGCTCCAAAGGGTTTTAGTGGAAAATTTGTCCTTTGATCTCATATCAAATATATTCATTCTCTTTCCCTTCTACACCAATGAATTATTGTAGGGGATTTCAATGCAATATCTAGTCTAGATGAAAAAAGGGGTGGCAATACTAGACTTTATCCTTATGCAAAGATGCTAAGAGATAATATTGAATTATTGAGGATTGTGGATGTTAAGCCTTCTAATGATTTGTTTACCTAGAACAATAGAAGATGTGGAGAAGAAGCCATAGCAAAGAGAATAGATATATTTTTGGTCTCCTACTACTGGATGGGGGATAATTGGACAACTAGCTCTAAGATTTTAGATTGAAAAGGTTTTGATCATTAGTCGATCAAGTTCATTGCTACCCACTTTAAGTCTCAAAAAACTTGTCCTTCAAGGTTTAGCTTATGTGGCTTTGTGATCCTTCTCTTCAGGACCTCATGTTGAGTTGGTGGTCGGAGGGGAAGTCGATTTATGGTACTAAAATTATAGACATCCATTTGAGTCTTCTACTGGATGAATTCATTTCTTAACCAAGATTCCATTAAAATTTCCTTTTGCAACGACTTATTAAACTAGTGAAAAAATAAGGAAAAATATTTTTTTGTCCAATGTAGGATCTCTTATGAACCCAGATGCTCTTACATCAGTTGTTCTACAAGGACCTTCATAGTTGTTTATATTTTTTTCATCAGATTTAGCATCTTTTTATTCACGCATGTAGACACTTAAGACTATTTATAGACACACATCACAAGACATTTTCCCCCATATCTCTTGAGGGATATTCTTCTATATTTGTCATTGTATTTTTCTATTCCCGAGGGAACGAGCATTGCTTGATAATTTTGGATCATCTTCATCATTCTTCTTCATGAATTCACTTTTAGCATACCTATTTCTTTGTGAGGAGGATTAGTAATCTCTCCTTTTATATCCTATAGAGATATCTTGGTTTTACTTATGTTATTAAACTAGTTTTGGAGGAACATGTTGATTCCTACATTCTTAGAAGGTAGTTTTTTTCATGACATTTTCTTTTTTTCTTTGGTTATGAGAGGTTTCTTTGTTTGTACATGGTTACCCCATCAAGCCTTGTAGATAGACCCAATCACGCATCCATATTTGCATCCACCATTAGAGTTTTAGATTCTCCCTTAGATGTACTTATGGGGGTGTTAAGAGAATAGAAAAATGTGTAATAATTAACCATTAGGTTCTTTTTAATTTATTATACTTAAGCTAAATTGGGTTAATTTTTTTATTTTTTCTTTTTTCTTTTCAAAAGTATTCATGATTGTAATTGTGATAATTGTTTAAGAAATTTACTACATGAATACATTTCTCAAGCTACATAGTGAAATATGTTGCTTGTTATCTCTAAGTGATGTGTCTTTTGGTTGTAGTTGATTTTTGGGAGTTGTACGATTCAACAATCAACTGCAACATAAATAAATAATAAATATATTTTTTATTTAATCTCATTGTAATTGTAATGAAAGAAAATAGGATGTGAGGGGAAATCACTAGGATGGATGATCAAACTAGGAATCTCACACCTAAATGCTCTCACACATTAGAAGGAAGGTTTATCCACTAGGCTCAAGAAGACTTAAGCGCTAAATAGATACAAGGATTCCTTTGTTTGAGTTGAAGATGACAATGCAAATGGGAATGAATGATGCAAGATTTAGGGCAAAGATGATAGTAAAGAAGGAATGATATGAATGCAAATAGACAATATACTATGAGCCCAATTTTGATATTAGATCTAGAAATCTAAAACAATGACCGACATGTGATCCAAATTTTAGTTCGAAATAGTAGTTATACGGCGACCTAGAGGGTCGTTACAACTAGACTTTCTCTAGACCTATGAAGTTGCCTTAATCCTAACAAAACTTGATGAAAATACATCTACATATAGCTCCATGTTATATTTTATTGTATCCTTTGTTGAAATTGAGCCACCTATCACCTATATACTAAAAAATAGGGAAAATATTAGTAGAAGGGGCTTTGCATCAGTCAAACCCCTATAGAGGAATTAACCTTGAAAGAAAAATGGAAATGCTTTAAAATGGAAACATGATGTTAGTAGGGGAGGCTTGATAGGAGAATAAGATATCATATACCTTGATGGTGCAATTATACTTGAAATGAGATCACAAGTGTGTATGCAATAACATGAGTCCACAAAGATGTAAAAGGACATCACAAGAGATATTCTTGCATATTAGTTGTTGAAGCTTTCCACAATGAAGAATATGGTGGGATGAAATTTATTGAATGCCTGAAAAATGATGGATGCTAAAATGAGGGAGGTAGCTTTACTTTTATACCTCACCAATCTATTACATGGCTCTGAACTCAAAGGAGGTTGATGAGGTTTTGAACATTATACTAAAATCAAAATACCATTGCACCATTTAAAATTGGGCCTAATTTGTGAGGTATGGGGCAACTCCCAAGGTCTGGCGTGAGTAGACTCGCCCCATACCTTCCTAGGTGCCCTATATCAACCAATTTAGGCTTAGATTTAAGTTGGAGGTTAACTTGGATATGGGGATGTCCAAAACATGCGCACAATTATGGTTTGATCATAATAAATACAAAAGGCCAACCATAATAAAATAGGGCCTATGCATGCAAGTGGTGATTGAATGGTTGAAATAATTAAAGAGGCGCACCTGTAATTAAGGGCTTTGATATAAATTAAATTATGAGAGGACCCATATTTAAATATTTATTAATTAAATGCATAACAAAGTCATAAGATGCATGGAAGAATAAAAACACACTAAAATCTAGGTGTTAAGTAAGTGTGGAATTGGACACCTTAGGAAATGTGTACAATTTATGATGCTACAATAAAAAATCTTAGTATATTATAACATTACAATGTTCCATATGATTATGTTATTATTTTGTATATTATTGTAACGATGAAACATTTTTTCCTTGATTTTGGACTTTCTTAGATCTATTCAATTTAAATATAATGGTTAGTGTGCATACATTTATTTATCATTGAAAGTAATCGACAAACTAAAAAAATTAATATGTAAATACGTCTTTATTAAAGACCATTTTATTTTGAAAAAAAGAGGGCAAAATTTTATTAATCATAAAAAATCACAACAAAGTAACAAGAGCCAACAAGCTCATGAATAGACTAATCAAGCAATCAAGCCTCAACTCGCAAATAATCTCTCACGTCCTTTGCAACTAGCTCTTCTAAAATATGAGAGTGCTCTATGGACAAGTGTCCTCAATCCCTAACATTCCACGTCATCATCTTCTCATAAGACCATTTCGCTATATAGTCTACTACGTTGTTCCATTCCTGGGCAATCTGGTAAAAGGTAACAAAATTCAAAGATTTAGACAATCCGATTGACCATTAAGGCCAATTACCAATTTGTTCCCTCCCCTTGCCTATTATCCAATATATTAACCAAAATCTGTGAATTAGATTCATAAATTGTTTTTCTACATCCAAGGGTGCAACTTCTCTCCAAAGCATAAAGGAGAGCAAAAACTTCCATAAAGTTATTAGTATGTTGACCTTTATAGGTATAAAAAGAAAAACACAACACCACAATTATCTCTATTGACTCCACCAATCCCATAATACCTAGGATAACCTATAGAAGACCCATCAATATTTATCTTTATCACATCATGTAAAGGGGGCGAACAATAGCTATCCCAATGGATCTTGCACTTGGAACGTCAACCCACCCTGGAAACAAGGATCCTCAAAGAAAAACCCTCCAAACCCAACCTGTCAATGACACCTAAGTCTCTTTGATATACATGGGTAGGCAAGTCACATACAGTCGATAAGGTTTCTTGCAAAACTCTAATAATTCTCTTCCATAGTTGATGAATCAACATTTTCTTATCCTAAAAAATCATTGTGTTTCTTTCCAACTATTTTTTCTAAGGATAAAAGGAGGGCCTATGTTTTAATCTATGAGTAAAAAGAGATTCTTAGTTGCAGGATTCTCCAAAATACTCTAGAACTCAACCAAGAAGGCATGGAAGCAAGCCTTATTACAAATGCACCATTGATATTGCCAAATTTCCATAAAGAAAGGGCATGATGAAAATATGTGAAGAACATTCCGCACCATTCCTGCACAAAACACAGATATAATGACCTTGAAATCCTCTCTTTCCTAAATTTTCCTAGGTGAGGTACCTATTATGAACCACTATCCACATGAAGAAATTGCATTTCGGCTAAGAAATTTTTCTTGACACGTTTTTGCACCATGGAACCCTTGATCTCTTGTGGGTCTACCTATCTAACTCCTGATATCCCAAAGCAACAAAGAAATTTTCTTTTAGACTAAAGCTTAAGCAAGAATATATCTCTCCTCTAAGGAGTTACAAGCTCTGCCTAAAAACATATTTCCAAACTCCTAATAATCCTTGTTAGAGACCCCTAGAGGCCACTTGTGAGGTTATTTCTATCTAGACACTTCAACTTGACACAAATTTAAAGAAGTGTTTTAGTCTTCCACCTTACTAAATTTTGTTCAATAAAAAATAGTTTATAAATCTCACATATGTAAATACATTGATATGATGGGAGGTTCAAACCCTGGGAGTCAAAAAATAATACACCTTTTGATCCTCTATTGTAAATCCATAATATCCCTCACCTGATTAATTTATCCTCTCTTTTGAGATGGCTCCAAATCATAGATCCTTTTCCCTCCAATTTATTCTGAGGAACATCATTACTCTCTACTTCACTCAAATACTTCATACAAAGGATCCTATCCCAATCTTGGTCCTAATGAAAACACCAACTCCAAAGAGTTTAGCTACCAAGGCCTAACCATTAGGATTTTTTTATTGATGACTAAGACGACCTTCCTACTTCGGTCTACAAGCAAAACCCCACTTAACCAAACTTCATTTATTTGAAGTAAAGTTACCAATTGTACCATCTTAAAAATTAGCACCCATAATTGGATGCTTAGTTAGGCCCCATTTTGGCAATTTCAAGAGTTCATGTCCATTATGTTGATTCGTCTACCTATCTCCCCCTGATGGGCTTCTTGTTTCTAGGAACATGCATTTTGTTCCCTGAGGATTGGGCCCAAATTTAAACTAGACTCATGTTGCAGTGTTTCGGTGGGAAATTAGATCTTGTGGTTGGCCTAGCTTAATTTTGAATGTTGAAATGTGTGATGAGGTATATAAACACACTTTCTCTCCTCATTTTGTCAACCAAGATCAATGATAAGTAACCATAACCATAATCAAGCAATTAAGCGATCAAGTGAATTCAATATTTTAAGGCAAGCATCCAAGATATAGCTTCTCTCCAAGCATCTAGGTCATTTTGAAGGAAATATTCTCCACTGTAGAAAGTTTCTCTCCCACGATGGCCAAGAAGAGGAGTTATTAAGTAAGCAAGAAGATCCTTTGACCATTCTTATGCATTCTTCCTCCATGACAAGTGTTTAATCAAACATAAAAATATTGAAGATCTCAGAGTGGAATTCATAGATCCAAGCATTTGCGAAGACATCCTTGATGCATTTCTACATTCCAAGGTCAAAAAAGAAACATTTTAACATCTTCATGAATATGTGTGATCTTAATATTTGTTCATGAAGGTATTGACAAGGTAGATCTAATATTTATTACCTTCATTATTTTCTTTCCTTTATGCAATCTTATTTCATTTTCAAGATTTACTCCTAAACAAAGGTTGACTAAGGAAAACCCCTTTCCGTAACCTTCTCCCTATTTTTCTATGTAAAGGTACAGGCGACACATTTGTTGAAACTTTTCCAAAAATATTGTGATATGCGGGATTGACTGTCAAACTCCTGGGAACAAAATGCCCTATGCTTCTTGCTTTTGTGAACAAGACACCCAGAGCATTTTGTTCCTATCAAAATAGCTTCATATTTGGTCTTCAAGTCAGTACAGTTCCCAAGTTTCTATTTCTAGTCACTGTAAGTTTTTGCTCATTTCTACAAGTCTATATTTTCCTAAAAATGCTTCATTTAGCTTATTTTAGTCATTTCTCTTGCATCATTAGATTAATTCCCCAAATTCATTTCATTCTTAATCACAACAGTGAAGTATTATTGCACTCACTTAGCAATTAAGTCCTACTTTATCCTATTGGCCCATCTTGCTTCCGATTGTGAATTAGGAAAAGGTGGACAAGTCCTTCATATACCTTGTTCCCATTTTCCCTTTGTACACCAACCCATAAAAATTGATAGGAGAGGACATCAAACTCATGAATGAAGCTAGAAGGATTTTCCTTTAAAAAACACATGCATAAAGGTAGAGCCTAAATTAATTACTTGAGAAGAGTTTGATGAACTATAACTATTTATATGTTTGAAGTCATTTGTTGATATTCAACCGAGTTGCAGAAGTAATGATAAACATTACCAGTTAATGTATTGTCATTGATGTCAACTTACTTGAGTATTATTATGGTGGAGAACATCTATTATGTATTGAAGATTTGGAACAAACAATGTTTTTGAGGTCAGAAAAATGAATAATTATTTATACACCGAGTAGCAGTGTAAACCGAGTAAAACACAATGTATACCGAGCGCCAGTATTAACTGAGCAATGGATTGCCAACACAACTATTGATTAAGCAATTAATTCAAACCAAGGCTAACTAAATGTTGAGCTGGCAATTGATGATTTTGAGGTAAAAGATAAATATTTTTATTTGATAAAACGGTTATTAAAATTCAAGGAAGATCGGACGAAAAAGATTGAAACATGTTTTTAACACAACAGTCAAGGAAGGATCAAGTGGGAAAATAAATGATGGAGATTAAGCGGAAAGATTTGAAGGATGAAAATTAAATGATACATAATGTCTATATAAGAGACAAGTGAATCATTTTGTGAAATACAAATACATGCACATAGATGTTGAAGCATACATGCGAAATTGATGCATGACTGATCAAACTGGTTAAAGACAGAACTGAGTGCAAGTCTGTAGACATCGTCGAGCAAACAAAGGATAACCGAGCAGAACAATGATGAAGAATGAGATGAACTGAAGTGAACAAATTTATCTAAGGTATTATGTACTTAGAATAGATCTGAATATCTGCAAATCAGAGTTGTATTTGAATAAGATCATTACTGTATCAATTTAACCATTGTTATAGATAAATATCTTAACCAAGTGGGATAGTGAATCCTTATTAAAACATTCAGATTATGTTGATTGTTTTCTTGTTGACCCCATAGTGAATGCATGGTCAAAAGAGAACTGGTATTTTTAAATCCTCTAACAAGGTCACATTTAACAGTGCCCATTGTAACCTTTAACAGGGTTGTCTCCTCACCGAGCTCACTTTAGAAGAGTGAAAATATTTTGGGTTACCAGTCCCAGGTGGTTTTTCCCTTAGTAGGGTTTCCACATTAAAAATATATGTGTCAATGTATATGAATGTTGTGGATTGTTATTTTACTTTACACTTTGTTTTATTGACCTAGATTGGTAATCGCATTATTAATTTATTGATACTCGGTAGACAACTTAACAGTAAGTTTTGAAATCACAATTTATATTCTCACTGAGCAGAGTTTGATAAGATTGAATTTGTTTTGTTATACATCTGGAGAAATTTGGGGCTGTAGGATAATATTGTGAGGGCACTGAGTCTAACTGATTCACCCCCCCCCCCCTCTCAGTTATTTTAACTGAGTCATCCTGCCAACAAAAGAAGGCCACCTTCAGGTCCAGTGAGTAACTCTCTTAACAAACTTGTCTAAAATATCTTGCCAAGAAAAAGTACCTATAACAATGGAGATGCAAAGATACACAATAAGTAGAGCGCCAATATGAAATCTAGGAAATAGAGAAATCTTGGTCTGGATAGGCTTAAGAGTGTTAAAGAAGAAAATGCATGATTTGTTCTCATTAATCATTTGTGTAGAGGTTGCAAAGTAAAAATTCAATAACATTCCAAAATTGACTCCCTCGTTAACTTGAGCTAGTCCCATTAAAGCCAATGGTCCAAAACTATAAGCAAAAGTTGGGAGATAGTTTGTCACCCTAATTCCCTCCCTGAATCAAACATTTCCTCATACGATACTTAATAAACCCCCCCAAGCCTTCAACCATTAACATAAATAAGTAAGATGAAAGATGACCCCCTTGGAAAAGACCCTGAGAAGATCTAAAGAGCTCAAAGGGATTACAAATAATGAGAACAAAGAAAGAGGAGGGGTTAGCTCATGATCTACTTGGTCCACTCATTGTCAAACCCAAAATATTTCAAAACCTTATGTAGAAAAAATAGTTGGCATTATCATAATCTTTATTCATGTCAAGCTTAAAAAACATAACCTTCTCTTTGGAGAGTGTCTGATCAGAGCATAGTCCAGGATGGAATTGGGAAAATACTGAAATCCAAATTTTCTATATTTTCTATTTCTTAGTAAACTATGATTTTGAAGGTCTTTGGGGCATTTTGGGGCCTTGACGCCTCGGTTCGCAATTCGGAGCTAGGACTAGAAAGTTATGCCTTCTCCAAGTGGACCTATTTTTATATATAGTTTTTTTGATATTTTTGGTAGTTTTTAATAGTTTATTTCTAATAAGCATTATGATGACTCTTCATTTCATTTCCAAGGGGTTCTAGTGACCCTTGGGATCCATCAAATTTGTATAAACTCTAATTTCAAATAGAATGGATCACTTTTTGTCTTGCAATTCAGTTGTTAATCTTTGTGGTTTTACATTGAACTTAACAATACCACATGTATCACACTAGGTATTGTAATCTGATTTCATAATTTAGTTCAATGGTATCAGAGCAGGAATGATCCTTTATGCCAGTTTACACAAGGTCCTCCTACCAAAGATTATGATTGGATACACAAGATTTGTCAAAATATCCACCTTTGAGACACACACGATTGAAGATTTTAGATGATGTTATGAAGCAGTTAGTGGAAGAAGCTTTAAATTAGAAATGAGAGGAGATGATGAGTCAATTTTCATGCCTTCTACAAAATCAACAACCCTTTGGATCAGGAACGTCGTTTCATGGAAATAACCCTTTCAAAGTGCAGGTAAATTTTAACATCCCAAATTTTGAAGGAAAAGTTGATGTTGAAGCTCTTGATAACTGGTTATCAAAATTGGATAGAAATTTTTCTGTAAATAATTTCTCAGATGCAAGAAAAATAACATTTTCTCTCCTCAAAGCTAAAACCCATTTGAAATTATCATCGAAAGTCAAATTAGCAAATAAAGAATGATAATCATCTGATGAAGATGGCTCAGGAATGATCTCTTGATAAGAATCCCACATGGGGAGAATTTGTGGAATACATAAAAGGAGTATACTTTCCTAAGGATGTATATGAATAGAAATACATAGAATGAGAATTGATTTAATAGAAGAGGGATCAGTCTGTGCAAGGTTACACCAATACATTCCATTCACTTTCAGTAAAACTTGGTATTGAGGATTCAGAGAAGCATTGAATTCTAAAATATCGTAATGGAATTCACAGGTATATTCAAACAGAGATGGAATTTTTTAATATTGAGACATTGGCAACTGCCTATAAGTATGCTACAAAAATTGAAGAGAAATACAAGAAGAAAGAGAAGAGGGACTACTTTACAAATAATAAGCCAAGGGTTGAAGGTGGCAATAAATCTACAGGGAAACAGGTGACCAAGGAACCTCACTCAAATTCACCCAAGAACACGTGGTGGGATGCTAAAAAGACACAAACAAATACAATCATGTGGTGTGAGATGCATAAGTACCCAACCCAAAATACAAAGGATTTTCAAAGTATTAAAAATCTGATGACAAAAATACAAGGAGAGGAAGCTGAACTTTAATCATCACCAATAGATGCTTCTGAGAAAAAGGAGAATGATTCCATCATAGAAGAAAACCCATATGCCATAGTTGCAACTGCTAAAGTATTACCTCGTGAAGATGAAGAGAGACTTTTTCATTCATAGATGTGGGTTGATGGAAAACCTTTACATTTTTTATTGACAGTGGGAGACAAAATAATTTGATCTCTAGGGAGATAGTCAAAAGACTAAATTTGAAAGTGACAAGACACCCACAACCATACTCTATAGGATGGGTAAATGAGGGAAAATATTTTCAAATAAATCAACAATGTCATCTGTCATATTCAATCAAGCCTTTCAAGGATGAAGTGATATGTGATGTCGCACCACTGGATGTATGTGATGTCTTGTTGGGGCAGTCATACATGTATTTGAGGCATGGAGTGTATGAATCTAGGCCACGTAGTGTTACAATCAAGCTTGGTGGGAAGAGGTATTGAATACTAGAGGTATGTCCAACACAAACTGCTTCTTTAATTACTACTAAACAATGTAAATGCTTGATTTCTCAAACTGGAGCTTTTGTTCTGCTCATGATTATGTTAATCTCTAAGTTTTGTTGATGATTAGTGACCAACACTTAGTCATTCACTTAGGTAGTTTTAGTTGGATATCACTGTGGCTGAGCTAAAACTATGCAAGGTCAAGCAACATTGCCGAGCAGTATTCAGTTTGTCGAGTTGTATCATGCTGAGTCAAGTAGGATACTCAGTGCCAAGCGACAGAGATGTTAAGTGCCGAGCATAACAATTTTTGTATACATGTTTGGAATGATTCAAACTTCGAGGATAAGTGTTTAGGCCAACTTATATAAGCTTTTTGGGCCGACTTATGTATGCATTTAATATTTTCCTACAGAGTCAATTATGCATTTAATTGTTTTATCCTATGCATGATCTATTGTAATCATTAATTTTAATACCTTGGAGGTATGGGTATTAGATCTTGATCGTTGATCTAGATCTCGCTATCAGAATTATACAGATATATAAGATTGCTTCTAAACCCTATTTTGTAAGTGTGGAGATAAGTGGTGACTGCATTTTGAAGTGAAATGCACAGAGGGTTATTTTGTTAAGAAGCAGAGATCAATCAGAGTGACAGCACAGTGAACAGTAGAGTAAAGACATATCAGATTATGAGATCATAGAAGGTACTGGAAAGAGGAGATCTGTCATCAGCATCTGAGTGCATAACAAAGGATCATTACTTGAAACATTCTAATCATTGTATCAGGTGAAAATCTCTTAACACAGTGGTTCTAGCAGACCTTTCCAAATCTCCTAACATAGTGCTTACTTTATTGTAAGTTGAAATCCTTTAACATGGTAGATTGTAATGATCTTTAGCTCTTAACTGGGCAGACCTTTAACAGGGTAGATTGCATCTTGTAATAAACTTTTGTAGCCCTAACAGGCACACTTTATTACTGCAGTAGTGGAGAATTTTGTGGGTGTCATCCCCACCCCAGTTTTACCTATTTGGGTTTCTGGGTTACCAAGTTAATGTGTTATGAGTTATTTATTTCATGATGTGGATTTTATTTGATATTACATTAGATTCATATATGTATGAATATGGATCAGTTTGTTTTAAGTGTTTAAATTTGAAGATCTGATTCAACCCCCCCCCTCTCAGTATCTCGCTTTCCCATTATTGTATTTCCAACAATTGGTATTAGAGCTTAGTTCTCTAAAAGGTCCTAATCAGCTTGAGAATATAGATCTTGAGATGGAGATCTACAAGATGGGCAAAGTCATTGAGAATCAAAAGATTGATATTCAGCTAGCACTACAATAGCTTGAGATAGCAAGACAGGAATTAAAGAAGTCCTTGACTGTAAGGCAAGATTTGGCCAAACAAATGAATGACACTCGTTATCAGGAAGAGGACACCACAAATATATTTCAAAATGGAGATTCTACTGAGAGTGATGTAGCAATAGCAAATCTACTGGAAAAGAACAGTGCACTATGTGAAGAAGTCAGAAACTTGAAAAAGGAACAAGAAGCCCAATCAATAAGAATGTGTGAAGTTGTTGAACAGAAAAAGAAATTCAAAGATGACAAGGCTATGGAAGAAGAAGACAAAAGAATGATGACTATCAGACTTGATGAAAGAACACATGATGTACAAACAATGACAGTCAATCAAGTTGACATGGCAAATCAATTACTACTTGTGAATCAAGAGATCAGTAGGAAAGATTTGGAGATTGTAAATCTTAGATCTGAGAATAGTCAGTTGAAAGATGAATTGAGATCTGAGAAAGAACTTAACAACAGAGTGAATGATCCCAATGCAGATATGAGCTACTTTGAACAACTGGTGGAAGCATTAAGAAGACCTAAAGATTCTTTTGGATTAGGTCACACTGAACAACATATAACCACTGAAGAAGGAGAATCATCTAAGACAGGTGAAAGAAGGTATGCAAAGCCAATAAACAACAAACCTACTTGCCACCACTGTGGGAAACCAGGTCATACAACAAACATTTGCTGAAGCAAAAATGGTAAGTCCAATCCTAAAACTAACTTTAATGGTTACTGCTTTAACTGTAATAAGTTTGGACATCAAGCACGTGAATGTAAGACAAAGGCAAGCAATGCACCTTCCACACCTAGACTCAATGGTAATTGCCATAACTGTCATAAATATGGTCATAGAGCACAAGATTGCAGATCTAAAGGTAAACAACAATGGACATCAAAGTCACAAGAGAAATCACCAAGAAAAGGCAATACTTACAAGTGGGACTACAACACATGGCATAGTTGTCATTACTGTGGTGAGTATGGACATGTTCTAGAAAACTACATAAGGACACATTTCAGAGGAAATTCTAAAATTTGGATGAATGGAAGCCTAGTTTGTCACAGTTGTCTGAAAATTGGTCATACAAGGAAAGATTGTAAGACTAGGGTACCTGCTCCTACTGTTGAGCAGATTAGAGCACAGATGAACTAGACATGGGTTAATAAGTCTGAACCATGCAGCAATGAAGCTAGTACAGCCAAGGTCACCCAATCCAATGGATAAGGTGATCACATCATCTCCAACTAAGCAAAAGAGATATGTAAGGAACTGCATCTAAAAGTCTTATCTTACATCAGTTCCTAACATGAAATATGCCAAAGTCCATATTTGCATATGTTAAAGATGCACCAGGACACATTTTGAAGACAAATGCCGAGAAGAGCCAATTGCACTATAGGTGTCGAGCACCAATCGTGGACACTAAGGCTGAGTTCTTTAGTGTGTGCCGAGTTTGTTGGCCAAGTAAGTTCTGTGATGGCCGAGTTAAGTGAGCCAAGTGGGATGCAAGTTGTGTTAGAAAGCTGAGAACAGCTGGCTTGCACTAACTCAATGGATAGAACATTCATTGCTTACCTACCTTGACCCTTCAAAGTCTATAAAGGATGAACAGTTTATACTTCATTTTACCTTGCGATTTTCACTGTTTACAGAGCGATTGAAGAAGTTGCAGAATTGATCTTAACAAAGTTAGCATCAAAGATTTCATCAGTGTGTCGTCGATAATTCTAAAGTGAACAATACGAAGTGCTACTTGCTGAGGTACTCTGTTCTTCATTTTTTGAAGCCTAATTTCAAGATTATGGCTGCAAGCACTTCCACACCAGTTAAAAGTATGGAGGGAGAACAAGAGCAAATTTAGTTAGTACAGAGTGATGAATGTGCACCTCTCAACTTTTGAGCTGTTCCTGAAAGTGCAATTCAGAGTGATTTGACTGGAGCTCTCTCATCCATTCCACCCAAGGTACTTATGATCAACGATGTAAGATCGTGTTACATGGTTAAAATTGGTGAAGTAGGTGATAGTGAATTGAGGAAATCCTACAATGAACTATGTGTCGATGGAGTTCTGAAGGGAGAATTCAAACATTTAGCAGACAAAGGGTTAACTCGTGCCCTAGATTTTCCACAAGGTTTCAAAGACGAATGGATTAAGGTTATTCTTAGCCGAGTTCGTGATATGTGTATGTGGTTAGATAATGGACCAGTCAAGATAACTAAGAACATGATTCATCAAGTGACTGGATATCCTGTAGTTAATGAGAAATAGACAATGAGGGATAACAACAAAGAGGAAATTACACTGAACACTGGAGCTGTATGGAACAACAGAGGTATGACTATCTCTACAATTAAAGACCTAGAACTTGATTTTGGAGTAAGAGTAATGGCACATAGGTTCTATCAATTGAGTAGATTGGATAGTGTTCCTTGTACAGTCGTTGACCAGGCATGGAAAATTGTTAAGAAGAATCATACATATGATCTTGTTGAGCTACAACAGACACAATTAGCCGAGAACCTAGCATCAATCAGAAAGGCTAAGATCTCATCATGTAAGTTTGGTTCCTTACTAGTCTATATATTTTTCTACATTTAGGATACATTTTCTACATTGGAAAATATTGTTTGGAAAAAGGATAGACCCATTACAGTTCAGATTAGTGAATGTATTGAGAAATTAGGAAGTAATTTCAATAGCATTATGGGGAGCTATTTTGTGGAATTTAAAAAGAGAATGAGATTAAGAACTAGGATTCCTAGATCACTAGTGGAGAAGCACTATGAAGAAATTTGTTTTTTAGTTGATATAGATAACACATATATCCAGGCTGTGACACCTAGGGTAACATGTTTAGAACCATTTCCATATGAAATTAACATTGACGAAGCATCAACATCCATCATTGCACTCCTAGCCGAGGCAATTGATACTACATCAGAAAGATTTGGTAATTTTGATGAAGCTAAAGTAAAAATTTCAAGAGGTTTAAAGGAGGGAACCATCGAGAGGAAAAGGAAGAAGATTGTGAAAAATCTAAAGAAAATGGTTGGTTTGGGAAGTGATGAAGAACCTGAGGATGCACCTTTAGGCCTGTCCATAGGACAAGGTGAGGATATGTCTACAAAAGAGGAAGTGAGTGCATCTGAGGAGATCACTAAGAAAGCTAAGGGTAAGAGACCATCAATTGTCATAGTAACCAAGCTGAGCAAAGCTAAACCTAAGGTTACACCTCCTGTAGCTAATCATCCGAGGACTAGAGCATCTACTATTACTTCTCCAGCAGTACAAACAAAAGTATATGGAAAGAAGAAGGTTGGACAAAGTAGTTCTGGAAAGGAAGCTAAAATTGCTCCTAAGGCTGAGCCGAGTAAACCAACAAAGAGACCAAGGAGGAGACTAGAATTGGGGACAGATAGTGATGATGAAAAGACTGAAATTGATGAACCCAGTAACATACCTATAGCACAATTCAAGAAACCAGCTAGTATTGATGAGGTATGTGACACTTTGAGAAATTCAGCAGGATTAGCTACTTTCAAGTTCAATAAGTATGAGAAATTGAATAATGTGGATAAGCACAAAGCTTAGGAAGCACTTTTAGATGTGATGAGTACTTTCAAGTTAACTCCTACAGAGATAGGAAACCATGTGCCAAATGAATTGTATGAGTTTCTGTCAAGCAAATGGGAATTTACACTTACCACAGAGAGACAGATCAGGGAAGGAACTTTAGCCAAGGTAATACCTGAGTTGAGTTCAAAATAGAGAGCCAAATTCATTGAAGAATATAAGAATAGGTTTGTTCCTAAGCTTAGAGGTTATGCTATTTTGAAAAATGATATTGAAGGACTAGTACAGCAAAGTACAAGGATTTGGAAGGAAATCTTTGGACTGATAGTTCCAAAAGACAAGAAATATGATGAGGGAACATCTGATCAAAAGGCTAAAGAAGTTGAGATCACCCCTGAGCCACAGGTGACTCAATGTCAAATTGCTACAGAATAGGACAAGACCAAAGATGCATTAGACTCAACAAATTTTGTTGATCTGACTGCAGACAGTCCGATGGACTTCATAATTGATGATTCCAGCAATTTGAATGTCGAGGAACAGGATATGCCGAGTGGTACAAACACTAATTCACCTATTAAGGTAACTGAGACTGAAGGAGGAAAGACCACTGCATCTGAAGAGAAAGTTGATGAGATAATTGAAGTAATCAATTATTAGATAGGTGAAGAAAAACAACAAACAGATGCACAAGAGGTAACTTCACAAAATCCACCTATATTAGAGGTTGTCAAAACAATTTTAGATAGTGGTATAGTGGTGAAGGATAATGTTGACAAGCCTAAGGAACAAGAGGTAATGCAAGTGTTGGTTGATCTACCACACTCTACATCATCCACTCCCATAGGTCCTAAAACTAGAAGTATGCCTAATCCACAAACAATCCTGACAGAATTGAAAGAGGTAATGGACATTGATACTGTCACAGGAAAAGGTATTATGGAGCCGAGCATCAGCTCACCAGAGTTGAAGAGAAGGAAAGTTCTGAAGAAGAAGTCTCAAATTCTAGATGTCACATTAGATGAGGTGATTGTGATTCCACAATGGGATCCCAATGAATTATCTTTTGAACAAACAGGGACTCTTCAGGAATTACTTAAGAGGAAGAAGAGATAGAAAGAGATGAAAATAGAACAGAAGCAAAAGCAAGTGTTGCATGACATCAAGGATATATTTGCAAAGGATTTTGACTTAGAAGATGAAATGCCCCAAGCTCCAATTATTGATCAGTTAGTTCACATTATACAGAAGGTAACTGATGATGATATTAACAACAATGAAAAACTTCTACAATGGTCTGAGGAGATTTGAGAGCAAAGTTATGGAGAAAATCTCAGAAGAGATTGCAACAAAACAGGTTGAACTTTCTACTCTTGTAGAAATTTTGGAGAAAGTTACAGCAAATGTTTATTCTTTGCACAGGAAACTACGTGATGTTGAATTTTTTACAAAGGATAATCTACAGCTTGTTGAGAAGCTACAGTTAGATTTAAGATCAACTGGCAATACTTTGGTTAAGGATACTACTTCTAGTTCTTTACATTTTACTAAGTTTATCAATGCACAATGGAGAATAGCCAAGCTTATGGCTGAAGATGGTCAAATTAGGGCCAAATTGATCACTATTCAGACAAGCATGTTGCCTCACTTGGAGGTAATACAGAAGGAACTTTCAATTGCAAAAGAGTTATCACACAGAAATGCAAATCTCTCAACTGCAGAAAGTTTAGTGAGTTTAGCTGCCGAGCTAGAGATAAAATTGGACGTTATGAAGATTGCCAAGGAAAGTTGGGATACTACATTTGAATCAACCCTGCAGCTTCATAAACAATTTTTGGATAAGTATAACTTAACCCCACCAGCAATCAGTGACAAAAACAAGGGGGAAGTTGGTAAGGAAGTTGATAAGGAAGTTGGTAAGGATACAGTATGATACATCAATACAGAATAGGTACACTTGTATATATTTTTGAAGGCATGTAAACTTTTTGTATGTATAATTCCGAGTATATTCCTAGGGGGAGTACTTAGTATACTTAGGCAACATTTTGATGAAATGAAATGAAGTAATGATAAGTGTGTTTTTGCCACTAATATCAAAGGGGGAGATTGTTAATCTCTAAGTTCTGTTGATGATTAGTGACCAACACTTAGTCATTCACTTAGGCAGTTTTAGTTGGCTATCACTATGGCCGAGCTAAAACTATGCAAGGCCGAGCAAAATTGTCGAGCAGTATTCAGGTTGCCGAGTTGTATCATGCCGAGCCGAGTAGGATACTTAGTGCCGAGCGACAGAGATGTTAAGTGCCGAGCAGAACAATTTTTGTATACATCTCTGGAATGATTCAAACTTCGAGGATAAGTGTTTAGGCTGACTTATATAAGCTTTTTGGGCCAACTTATGTATGCATTTAATATTTTCCTACGGAGTTAGTTATGCATTTAATTGTTTTATCCTATGCATGATCTATTGTAATCATTAATTGTAATACCTTGGAGGTATGGGTATTAGATCTTGATCGTTGATCTAGATCTCGTTATCAGAATTGAACATATATATAAGATTGCTTCTATACCCTATTTCGTAAGTGTGGAGAGAAGTGGTGACTGCATTTTGAAGTGAAATGCATAGAGGGTTATTTTGTTAAGAAGCAGAGATTAATCAGAGTGACAACATAGTGAACAGCAAAGTAAAGACATATCAGATTGTGAGATCATACAAGGTACTGGAAAGAGGAGATCCGTCATCAGCATCTAAGTGCATAACGAAGGATCATTACTTGAAACATTCTAATCATTGTATCAGGTAAAAATATCTTAACAGAGTGGTTCTAGCAGACCTTTCTAAATCTCCTAACAGAGTGCTTACTTTATTGTAAGTTGAAATCCTTTAACATGGTAGATTGTAATGATCTTTAGCTCTTAACCAGGCAGACCTTTAACAAGGTAGATTACATCATGTAATAAACTTTTGTATCCCTAACAGGCACACTTTATTACTGCAGTAGTGGAGAATTTTGTGGGTGTCATCCCCACCCCAGTTTTACCTATTTTGGTTTCTGGGTTACCAAGTTCTTGTGTTATGAGTTATTTATTTCATGATGTGGATGTTATTTGATATTACATTAGATTCATATATGTATGAATCTAGATCAGTTTGTTTTAAGTGTTTAAATTTGAAGATCTGATTCACCCCCCCCTCTCAGTATCTCGCTTTCCCATTATTGTATTTCCAACAGATTCACCCTAAACAAACAAAGCCAGTTGTCCTTAGTATACATGCTAAGGTATCCACAACAACAAATCAACAAAATCAGATGGATAAAATATTGAAAGAATATTATAGTGTGTTTAAACCACAAGTGGGAGTTTCAACACACTATCAAGTCAAGCACTCTATTGATTTAATCCCAAGCACACCACTACCACATGAGCCAATATATAGGAGGTCAATTTTGGAAAATGATGAAATCAATTGACAAATTCAAGAGTTGAATTAGAAAGGACACATTTATCCAAGTGCTTCACCCAGTGGCAGTCCAATTGTCCTTGCTAAAAAGAAAGATGGGACATGGAGACTTTGTATTGATTATAGGGCATTGAACAAAATCACTGTTAAAAATAGATATCCAATCCATTGAATTGATGATTTGTTGGACCAACTTAGGGGGGATAAGTTCTTTACAAAAATTGACTTGAAGTCTGGATATCACCAAGTACCAATTGATCCAACAGATGTGTGGAAGACTGTATTTAAATCTAAGGAAGGTTTGTTTGAATGGTTGGTTATGCATTTTGGCCTAACAAATTCCCCAACCACATTTATGAGGTTGATGAGTGATGTGTTTGGACCATTCATTGATTCTTTTTTAGTTGTTTATTTGGATGGCATACTCATCTTTAGAAAGACTTGGCCTGAGCATTTGCAACATGTTGAACAAGTACTTTCAACTCCGCAACAACACAAAATTTATGCCAATATTGAGAAGTGCTCTTTTGGTATGCAGAGTATTCAATACTTAGGGTATATCATTGATACTGAGGGTGTTCATGTTGACCCAACAAAGATTCAAATAATCAAAGATTGGCCATCTCCTAAAATTTCATAGAGCTTCATAGCTTCTTGGGCTTAGTCAACTTATATCACATATTTGTGTTTGGTTTCTCACATATATCATGGTCACTTATTCAATCATTAAAGGGTGGAGCACAAGAAAAATTTCAGTGGACAAAAGAAAAGCAACGAGCATTTGAGGAATTAAAGAAAAGATTATGTT
The DNA here is from genome assembly GCA_018584345.1 of Thuja plicata. Lineage (NCBI taxonomy): Eukaryota > Viridiplantae > Streptophyta > Pinopsida > Cupressales > Cupressaceae > Thuja > Thuja plicata. The sequence goes on along the minus strand of MU224527.1, from coordinate 812,508 downwards.
CAACACTAGTATTGGTCCTCCCAGATCTGCAACAATCATTCGAGATAGAAATTGATGCATTTTATTACGCTCTTTGTGCAGTACTCATGCAACATGGGCATCACGTTGGCTATCATAGTGAAACTTTTTCTGATATAGTACGTAGGTACCCCACCTATGACCAGGAGTTGTATGTTATTGTTCAAGCCCACAAACATTATATACTGGGAAAGGAAATTGTTATACATACAGACCATAAACCTCTTCAATTCTTGCAAACACAAGAGAAGTTGTAGAATTATAGACATCAAAGGTGGTTAGCTTATCTACAAAAATTTCACCTCAACATTCGTCATGAAAAGGAAGCAGTAACAAAGTGGAAGATTATTTGAGTAGGCCTCCAATCGAAGATTTGACAATAGTGTTGGATTCATGTGGTCATAAATCATCCACTTGGAAACAACTATATGGAACTGACACTAATTTTGCTAACATCTATAGTAATTTTATGGATGGAAAGTCTATCTCTGATTTTCACTTGCAAGATGGATTATTTTGCCATGTTGGTCATATGCTTGTACCCACTGAGAAATGAAATAAAATGATATGGGAAGCTCACTACAGTTGTATCGCAGGACATTTTGGTATTGGTTAGAGTACTTCTATCCTTCAAAAGTATTTCTGTTGGCCGAAAATGAAGTAGGATATCATTTCATATATACAAGCTTGTGCAGCCTGTGTAATTGCAAAGCCAACAAACCATAAGTTGGGTCTATATTTACCATTACCTGATAAGCCATGGCAGTTTGTCTCAATGGATTTTATGTTTGGGCTTCCAAATACCAGACGAGGGCATGATTGTGTATATGTTGTGGTAGATAGGTTTTCTAAAATTGCTATCATGGTGGCATGTAAAAAGATGATTTCTGCAGAAGAGAATACCAAGATATTTTTTGAACATATTTGGGCTCATTTTGGTTTGCCAAAAAGCATTATTTTTGATAGGGATAGCAAGTTCATCAATAAATTTTGGTCTGCACTATGGCCTAAAATGGACACAAAGTTGACAAAGTCCACAACATTCCATCTCCAAATAGATGAGCAGATAGAAGTGGTGAATTGAATGATCATTCATATCTTACATATGTATCATTCAAAACATCCTTGCACATGGGATGAAATTTTACCCTACATGCAACACAACTACAACAGTGCACTCCATAGTACTATAGGGCATAGTCCATTTGAGGTTTGTCTTGGGTATCAAGCATTGACACCTATGGATGTAGCACTACTAGTTGTGCAATCTGATAGTCTATTCAATACTGGAAAGGAGGTAGATAAAGCACAAAAATTGATTGATAACATTAGACACCTATAGCAGCAATTTCATGAGATTTTGGAGCAGAGTTATCAGAAATATAAGGAAAGGCATGGTAAACATATAAATCCTCATCAGTTTCAGAATGGTGACAAGGTATGGTTACATCTTCAAAAAGAGTGCCTTCACGAACCAAACATGAAGCTTCATCCTCTTTGTTATGGCCTATATACTCTTGTGAAACAAGTTGGTGAGAATGATTTTGAACTTAATTTTCCATCCTTTTTGGAATTGCATCCAGTTTTCAATGTGGAATTGTTGATGTTAGGGATTTTTCTTGTATGAATCACAGTGGTTGAAATGACTACTTGAACACTATGCCTTCTAATACTAATTCAGATACAAGGAAAGCCTAATTGCTAAGGATTGGATAAGATCCTTCTTCATTTTTGAGCTCCACAAATACTCAAGCAGGTTTTACCTCTTTATGATGACTGATTATACAATATATATTAATGTGGACACTGATTTTCTATTAGGAATTATTGAGCCAACTTATGAAACATTCTGCATATGACCAGACATATCTAAATGCAAAACTTAACCATACAAACCATAGTTGCAAATATAGCATAAACCAATGATACAAGGACTTTCATCCTTCTTCCTTTTAATTATAGGAGGGATAACCTAATGATTCACTCTTCAAGGAATCACTAAAATGGACACTGTCCTGCTGACATGAGTCCTTACTGAGTTTAGTTTGTTTGTTCTTAGTAACAAAAGTATTTTGATTGAAATACTTTTGAGTAATTTTGAAAAAACTTGGATGATGATGGATTATCAGACCAAAACCTAGATCAGTGCCTATCCTTTGGGTTACAGAGTCAATGAGCCCAAGTCTCACAGAAATAAAATACTGTAAGCTGCCTTACAACCTACATGCAATTTAGATAAACTGCCTTACAAATTATCTAGTTACCTCTAAAATATTGTATCAAATCTTTAAATACTGATATGCTCCCTGAAACTACCCATAAAACTTAGTTCTTTACATGAAAGAAACTTGTAAGTAATTAAATAGTTACCTTGTAACCAAAATACTTCAGACTGCCTTACAAACTTAAGCATAAAAAAGCATACACAGGAAATAAAGAGACAACAATAGAGAAGAGTAAAATTGCACCGTATTTTATTGATATGATCCTTCTTTCATACATGAAAAAGCTTTGAAGCTTGAAAACACAGACACAAATTCAGAAAGTCTGATTTTACAATATATTTCATCCTCTTTTACAATTACAACCATTTGACTATTTATAGGTCTTTAACCATCTTGGAATCCTTTTCAAAAGGATGCAACAAGCTTCGGATGGTCTCAGAAAACCTAACCCTAAAACTATAGAAAAGACAAAAGAGGAGAAAGAAGAAGCGGTGGAAAGACAAAGTCAAAAGATGAAATATGATATTCTTTGTTCTTCTCTTTATCTGGCACCTTCACTTTGACAGTATTCATGGTAGCTGGTATCATTTATGTCAAACTTGGGTGACCATCTTTACATGCTCACCTAATTTTCTTTAGTAATAACTGACATTCTTCAGACTCAACAGTGAGGTGGCAAATGTTCACCTTTATTCATCATCCAAGATTTCTTCCTCCACTGCAGGTTTCTTTTTCTTGGGCCTAGTGATCAGCTCCCATGTTGTCACTTCATCATTTGTTGGCCACTTCAAGTCTTGGGTGGCCTGCACTTGTGCCTTTTTCCTCTCCCATCTAACATCAGTGATGTTCTTAACATCCAATAGAAACTTATTCATGTCAGTTTCTGCCTTGAATGCCTCATCTAAAATATTATTAAAACCCTCAATGTCCAAATCTGATCCTATAATAAATGCCTCATTGTTAGGCATCTTGCTGTCAAACTCATTCCTCCAGGCATCTAAAGCCTTTACCTGATCATCTTCTCCTCTTAGGGAGGGAACAAATTTATTAAAGTCTACAGCAAAGAGGCTCAATTTTACCTCTATTTGATTCAACTTGCCCTTGAAGAATGAGAGAGCAACATTAACCTTTTTGATCTCATCTTCCACCTCTGTTACTATCTCTAGCAAGTCTGATCTCAGGGATTGCAAAGATGCAAGCTTTTCAAACAATTGCATTCTGGTAGACCATTTGGTTAAATAGGGGTTTAATATGGCAAGATACCCCATGACCTCAGCATGCAAATCTGGCAATTTATTATAGGCATTAAGGATAACATCAATCTTATCCTTCAAGACTTCAATCCTATGTAGTAGAATGCCCCTTAATGCATTCAACGCTATTTCATTCTTCTTTTGTCCTATATCATCCTTCTCAACCACCTCTTTTGATTTTGCCTTGTCTTCAATTTGCAAAGGTTGTGGTTGTACAGGCACATACATCACCTCGGGCTTCTCCTCTAATTCCTTCATTAATCTCTTAATTACCTGATCTTGCTGGTGCATCTGGATATGGCACAATTCTTGGTCTTTAGCCAATGCACTGGTCTCCTCTATCAACATGTTACACTTGTCAGACAACTATTTTGTCTTGTCCTCATTCAAGTGTGCCCAATGT
>MU224527.1:790535-806203 GCA_018584345.1 Thuja plicata | reverse complement strand
ATCATCCCTCTTAATCATCTTAGACAAGACATCATAATGACTGGCGAGGCCTAAGAACAAATCTACATCTATGTAGACATCAGGAACTATCAGTTTAGCTAAACCACAGGCCCAAGGGTTTGATACTAGGATAGGTTTATCAGAATTTTTTAAAAAGTAGTTAAAAAGGGAAAAACCTATTATCCCCAGAGTATCAGGATCTCTGATATTGCAGTAGTCATCTTTAAGCAGATTAGCATATGCCCTCCTATTCTAAGTTGAACCTGGCAATAATCTAAGAAATTCATCTGAGAAATTCCGTTTCCCCTTGGACTCTTCGTCTGCATCCTGACTTCTCCCACTGTTAGAAGCCACATTGAATTTTTTTCTCATGTTTGCTGTGTTTGAATCCCTTCTTCTTTACTGATATTGAAACAAATCTATTTCCAAGACTCACCTTACTCTTCTATGCACAATTCTTAGAAATTCAAAGCCTCTTGATCAACTGAATATTTTGCAACTTCTCTAGCTTCTTCTCTCTTCTCAGAATACCTAGCACTTCTTAGCTCTGAAATTCTGAAAGCAAGGTAAGTTAAAATGAATCCTCGATCAATTCTTTATGGTAATTGTTTGAAGTACATGGCTCATCATTTTGAAAATCATCAATTCATGTCTTCAATTCAGCATGTTGTGAATTAATTGAAAACCTAGTCATAGCCCTTGAGTGTGACAAGAAATCAAATTCATATATGTGCAAAACTTTATAAAATTTGAATGTGATGACATGATTCAATGTGATTGGTTCTCTTTCATACATCTCAGCTACCCCTTTTTGCACAGTAATCAATATCCAAGCTTGTCATTGGACGTTGAATGATTCATGTTGTCATGTCAGACACTGCCGCCTTTTCTTATGATTTCATATTAAGCGACTATGCGACTGTGTATGATCTCCTTGTCGCTGACCCAAGTCTTTAACCCCTGATTCTTCTGGAGACTTAGCGACTATGTAACTTTCCCCGTCTTAGTTAACCATAGTTTACTTCTGGCGATCACGCGACTGTGTAAATCAAAGTCGCTAGAAGAAAATTTTAACTCATGTTTTACTTGGAGACTCCACGACTAACCATTACTCTTAACTTTTACGGTTATCTCCATGTCACTGAATGCTTGCTTTTCTTTACGAGACCCCGCGACTACCTTTAGTCGCCTAATCATTGAATACCAATTTAAAGTGACTTATCCTTCAGAGACAACGCGACAAGTCTTTTACCCTTTGACTTATCTGGCGACCATGTAACATACCCTTATCTCTGAGTCGCGAGTACCTTTTCCTTTGGGACCTTTTATTTAGAGACTTCGTGACCACTGTAGGATCTCTTAATCATTGCATCTGATGGCTTTTGTTAAATCACTGAGTAATATATCATACCTTTAAATTTTTTGGAGACTACGCGACAACAAAGGCTTTTATACATAGTCTCTTAGTCGCTAAATAGTCCTTTTCCATTTGGAGACCACGCGACAAGCTTATTTAGTCAACTCGCCTTTGGACACGTGTCTCATTCATTACTCATCTTTGCATTGCTGAATGGAAAGTTGATTTAGCATCTCAATCTGGCGACAACCCGACTGTGTTTCATTTCAAACTGCATATGGTTAGTCGCGAAGTCTCAGTCATTTTCACTTAACCACCATTCTTTCCGGAGACTACGTGACTGACTGTGTACTACTTATTTAACTGCAGGCCAATCTAGTGATTACGCGACATGAAGAAATTGCCAAGTCTTGTGATGAACCATTAACAGCTGATCTTTTCTCGCGACACCATGACTTGTCTGTGGGCCCCGTCACATATTGCTAACCTATCTTCTTATTTAGAGACTACACGACTGAAGGGCTTTGCCAAGTCTCTAAAAGAAAAAGAAATATTCAAAATCTTTTAGAGACATCCCGACATAAGGTAATCGCCAAGTCTCTAGGAACAAAGGAATATGCCATCTGAATCATGCGACTAGGCGACCAAGCTTTTCAACACATGACTTAAGTGAACTCCAAAAAGTAACGCCAAAATAGAAATAAGATAAATGTTTAAGGGTTTTCTCAGTTTTGCCTAATAAACATGACCTAGGGTTTCAAGGCTTTGCAAATTTTAAATGGGTTCTAACCTGAAAACTAGAAGATTTCAACAGAGAGAAGACAAATAAACTGAGAGACTTCTGCTTTTAGGCACAAAGCAAGCATGAGGACCACAAATAACTGGCAAAGAGCCTAGAACTGGGAATACAACCAACAGTTGAGACCTTATTTTCCTCCTTTGTTGGACATTTCCCAAGCCACTGAACACAGTCAAGCTGTAGAATTAAATCCATCTACTATTTTTCCAGTCTGGTGTGACCATGTTACTAATTCATTTTAAAGACTTTGAGAAATTAGAACATTCCTCTTTATCGGGTGGTTCGAGCTGGTTAGCATTCTCATCAAGGCAAGTGGTTAACTAAGGAACAAATTGAAGAATAGTTTCCTCATCTGTTGCAAAAAATTGGTGTAATGGGGCCCATTGCCTCTCAAGGGAGGGGAATGATCAGAGCATAGTCCAATATGGAATTGGGAAAATACTGAAATCCAAAATTTTTAGTATTTTATGTTTTAGTAAACTATAATTTTGAAGGTCTTCGGGGCATTTTGGGGCCTCAACACCTCTAATTTTTGGTTCAAGATTTATTGAAGACCATTTGTATTTTGGAGCTAGGACTAGAAATTTATGCCTTCTCCAAGTGGACTATGATGTCCCCAGTTTTAGCAGGTATTAGATGTGGTTTTGTCAGCTCATTATCGCGACCCTCGTGAGTTGATGCCTAGTTTTGAGGGTCCCCGTTGGCATACTTGCTATTTTTAGTAAGTCTGGACTTACTATTTTTAGTAAGTCAGTTTGGTCAGTTTCTATCTCTGACAGGGCAGTATCAGCAATGGTCAGTGCTTCAGACATTGTTCAGAGTATGCAATTCTGTGGCTGGGGATTTACTATTTATAGTAAGTCTATTTATGGCAGTTTCTATTTGTGGTAGTGCAGTGGGTGGCCATGCTAGTCAGTCATCACCAACAGTGAATGCATGATTTATCGCAAGAGCTCATAATTATTAATTAATGGTTATTAATTAATAATAAAGCCACATTATTATAATAATACTTTATTATTATTATAATTTAGAAGTTGTTATTTAAGAGAGTGGTTAACTGATGCATCTTTCGAGAAACTATGGCTACAGAAGTGTTATAAATATGGGCTCATTCTTGGAGTTTGAAATCAAATGAATTATTATTTATTTTGGTTTGTTTCTCTGAGGAGAAGTTTTGATTCCTAGAATCAAATACCTTGCTGAGGTATAAGGGTTTGATACTAAATTTTATATTGCAATTTGCTGTTGATGTAAAGCAAATTGAAGATCTCTCTACTATATTTTTGTGGCTAAAAAGAGAATCAATTTACTTCTGGAGTTGATGTGATTATCAGATGCATTTTTATTAATTTCTGGAAATGGAACTGGTTAAGGGTTTGAGAAATTGGTGCTTATCGAATTGTCAATTCGATCAAGTGGATCTAGCGATCTAAATTGGATGTGTTATCTAGTGAATTGTGTATGCGATTTTACCTTGTTGTGAAGTGACAGATTGTTTCTTCTTGCTACACTAATCATAGTGGCTACGGGTGGAAATTGATCCTTTGGTATTGCAAGTTTGTAGAGTGATGTGGAGTTATGTGTATGGTGTCAACTTTCCATAGCTCCTACCATTAGAAGGCACTGTGGTTTTCTACCTTCAATGCGAGTACAAACATCAATCTTGCAATCTAAATATAGGTTTTGCGGCTGATATATGTAATCACGTGGCCAACATTTGTCAAATAAAAATATAAGGTAGCATTCACCGATCTCTTTTAGTTAATGTAATTGTTGTTAAGAGTATGGTAATGCTGAATACTATGATATAGCTTTATGTAATTGTGATCATAGAAGATAAGTCTCTCCTAGAAAATTTGCTTTTTTATTTAAATACTGAGAAAAGTTTACAAAAAAAAGATTTTTATATTTGCTACAAAGAGAAGTTTAGATATATTATCTTGTGAAGTGAATTTGGGTGAGTTTTCAAAGAAGAGCCAGACAAACTCATTACATGGAGCTATTTTTATATATAGTTTTTTTAATATATTTTTAGTAGTTTTAAATATTTTATTTGTAATAAAAATTATGAGGACTCTTCATTTTGTTTCCAAGGGGTTTTAGTGACCATTGGGATCCATCAGATTTGTATAAACTCCAATTTCGATTAGAATGGATCACTTTTTGGCTTGCAATTTTATTGTTAATCTTCATGGTTTTTACATTGAACCTAACAATACCGTAGGTATCACACCAGATATTGTAATCTGATTTCATAATTCAAATCAGTGTCATGGAATGAATATCCTTAGTTTCCACCACAACCTCATCCATAATTTTTCTCCAAAAAATAAAGCCCCCTATCTTCTCTAAAATTAGAAAGACATTTCATGACTTAAGTCTCTTAACAATCAACTTAGTAATGATTTTATAAGCTACGTTACATAGGGCTATAAGCCTAAAGAGGTCCTAAGAATCAACTCCTCTTTTTGGAATAAGATACAAGAATGTAATTTTAGTATCCTAAACTGTAATTATATGAATTTCATGCGTGTTTTCAAAATTCTCATATCAAAATTGACCCCAACTCAAATTTGAGCCCTAATTGGTTGGTATATGGTGCTTGGGGAGGTATGGGACGAGTCCACTCACCCTAGACCTTAGGAGTGACACCATACCCCGCAAGTGAAGCCCAAATTTAAATGTTATAATGGTAATTTGATTTTAGTAGGATTTCTAAAACCTTGTCAACCTCCTTTAATTTTAGAGCCCCAAAATGGCTAGGTGAGGTATAAAAGAAATTATTCCTCTCTCATTTTGGTAATCAATCAAGAAGATGATATCTAAGCATTCAATTAGCAATCAATCAATTCAAGAAGGATTCAAGGCAATTCAAGCAGTCAAAGCAATACATTTACATTGATATTCATCCATTAAAGCATCAAGCATGGAAGATTGATGACATTATTTTTCCATTAGTATGAAAATAACACTTTCGGTAAACATACACCGAAAGACAGGACAAAGAGCAAACCGAAAATGTAGATATCAGAGATCACCGAAAAGTGCTAAGTACAAAGAAAACTAACGACACAATTTTGTTTGTAAACCAAAAATGCAAAGTGGAAAGGATAAAGAGGAACCTGACAAGTAGTTCATAGTGAAAATAGAGAGAATAGTCAAAAAGGAACCTGAGAGACAGTTCAAGCAAGGAACACCGAGAAATAGTCTAACTGACTTCAGAGCATAACCGACCAATAGAAACTGAAAGTTAGTTGCAACCCGCAAAAAGTGGATCTGACTTCCACGTCAGATAAAATAGTATTATTCTATTTATAGAGTCTTGATTTGTTTTTTAAAACCATTTCTTTAGGGACAAGGAGCATTAATGTAAGTGTTCTAATCAATCTAATTGATTTAAAACACATAGACTAGGAGATCAAGGTCAATTTGTAAACCGGTGATCTTAGAGTTAATATTGTTTTACGTGAAACTTGATTAGGTCAATCTATCTTATAAATAGATGTTGTAATCATTCATTATTAATGATGTGAGAATGAATGAGAGGATGAATGAAGAATACAAGCACATTTATGGATTAGACTAAAAGTTTCAAGAGCCAGAACAACAAAAGGTGAATCTGGTTATCGAGAACCAAGAATAGAGGCTACCCAGCATCAGAGGTATTATTCAATCACATTAGTTGATATACTTATACATGTAATATTAAATGGATTTGTAATCAACAATAGGAGATTGCATACACCAGGTCAAATTGTAATTTGCTTACATTCTAACACGTGAAGCAAAGTGTAAAAATCCTTTCAAGGAAGGTGGATTTAACCATCCAATTATAAATCTCTTAACCAAGTGCACACTAAACAATGTTGCTAAAGCTCTTAACAGAGTAGACTTCAACAGGTCTCCACACATACTCTTAATAGGGTAGATAATCAAAAGTGATCAAATTGTAAGCCTTAACCGACCCCTTCCAATCTGCAGATAGTGAAGAATTTGTGGGTGCCATTCCCACCATAGCTTTTACTTCCTAATAGGAGTTTTTTGCGTTATCATATCTTGTGTTATGTGTCAATTACTTTCTATGAATGTTCACATGTTTGATTAAATTTATGAATTGATAAATCTTACATCAAGATAGCATAGAACAGATGGTTGGATAAAAATTTGATTACCTAAAGGATAAAGGTTAAAAGATACAAAAGTTTTAGAGGTACTGATTCACCCCTCCCCTCTCAGTACACACTTCCCATTAATTCCAACAATTGGTATCATTGCTAAGTCTCTTATTTGGAAAAGCTTAAAGGCTTAAGAGAAAATATCATACAATGGATAAGTACAGACTTGACAAGAGTATAGAGAATCAGAAGCTACAAATTCAGATCTTCTATGAGCAGTATAAAGAACTAGAATCGAGATGAGACAGATGTTAGATGAAAGAAAGATTATGGTATCTCACTATAATGAAACATATTACCATGAGGAAGAGATACCCAATTTATTTGAGTCTTCAGGATCAAATACAAGCAAAGCATCAGACACATTAGAAGAAATCATCACAAGCTTAAATGAAATCAATCAACATCTGGCTGGACAAGAGAAATCTCTACAAATTGGTCAAGAGACACAGATGGTAAGAATGATTGATGTCATGAACAGTGCTAGACAAGATGAGAAATAAAGAACACTAGCTATTGATGATAGAAGGAAGATTACTGAAAAGCTACATGAGAAAGAGTCTGAAATACAAAGACTTACATAGCATAATCATGAGATTACAAATCAGATTATTCTTATGAGTCAAGAGGATAATCGAATGAATGTTGAACTCATTGAAAGAATAGAAGCTATCAGTGAGCTAAGGGAAGAAAATGAAAAGCTGAAACAAGGACTTAGAATCCAACAACAACATAATGAAATTATCAAGAAAGATGAAGAAAGCAATAAGAGAATGGATGATTTTCTTGATGGACAACAAAGAATCAACAACAACACCAGTCTATGCTATACCGAGAATGGAGAATCACCCAATCAAGTTGATCCAAAGAATGTCTATGCAAATCCAAGAAAAAGAAATATGACATGCAATCACTGTAGAAAGAAAGGCCACACATCAAATGTATGTAGAGGCAAAATGAAAGGTATTCCTAAATCCACATCTTCATTCATAGGATTTTGTTATAAATGTAACAAGAAAGGATACAGAGCATATGAATGTACGTCTGAGATGAAACAACCAAAGAAGGAAACCTACATGGACAAATACTGTCTTGCTTGCAAAATGAATGGGCACACAACTCTTGAATTTTGAAAAAAAAAAAGCAAGCATGGAAGCCTAAAGGTCAAGAAACTGCCTATCAACCGAAAAGAGTCGGTAACTAATATGTATGAGATTACAGCACATGGACAAATTATACAACATGTGAAAGATTTGGTCACATTTCTGCAAACTGTACGAGACAGTGGACAAGAAAGTCTAGAGGATGGGCTAACCCCAGAATAGCATGCTTACATTGTCATAAAGTTGGTCATCTCAAGAAAGATTGCAGAGACTGAATGACAGAGACCAACACATTTCCCAATGGAAACACCATTGAAGACATCCAGAGAATGAGAGACAAAATATGGAGAAAATATTCAAACAATGATGAAGCTGGACCAAGCAATGCAATTGGTGACACCCCATCCAATGGATCTGATGACATTACCACCCCCACCTAAGCAAAACAAGTAAGTATGGAACTACATTTCTCTAAGTAGTATTTTACATCAACTCCATAATATGTTGATAAAATGCCAAATTAGCATAAGTAAAGATGCATCATGATATTACTTGTTAAAATTTGTGATAACTGTTCCATCGGGCAATACATACTAAAATCCATCGGTATACGTTCAAAGATGAAACTACCTACACTTACCGAGAATCATCGGTTAACATGTAAAATCAAAGTTGCTAGTGTAAACCGAGACGCGTCGATAATCAAGCAAGTTGAATTTATCTTTGTAATACACCAAAACCTGTCAGTAAAAGCAAGAAGTTAGATGACTACCCTAAAACATCACGTTATCACTGAAGAGAGAAGTTAATGTTCAAACTAAAGACTCCGTCTTCACACACCGAGGAGTGGTTGAGCATTAATGACTCAATTTTAGGGAAAATGTCTATAAAAGAGCGACAGAAGGGTTTCATTATTCACCAGCGAACAAAGCAGAGTGATGAGAGTGAAATTTGAGCAGACAGTGAAAGCATCACAAAGCAACTTCAACTCAACCCAGAGCACTCCAACAGATCAGTGACCACTATAGGAGTAAACAATAAGTTCCTACGATAACCGAGAACTTTTTTTTACACATTCACAGAAAGCCCTAAATAACTGAAACAATGGCCACGACTTCAAGAACCATCAAACTAAAGAGCATCAAGAAGGATGAGGTTAAAATCATCAATAAATCTACCTGTGAGGAACCCCACTACAAGATTTTCCCTGAGGTTGCATCACAACCTGACAATGCTGGAGCATTCTCACGAATACTAGCTAGGGTTTTTCTCATCGAAGACGTGCGAGCATTCATCCACTGTAAGATTGTAGAAATAAATGGCTTAGAGGTGGAACAAGCTTTCAAGAAGCTATGTAATGAGGATGGATCCATAAAATATGAACACAAACACATAGAGGTGAAAGGTCTCACTAATGTCCTATTATTCCCGAAGGTATTCAAAGCTGAGTGGATTCGGTTAGTACTGAGCTGAATTCACAATCACAAGCTATGGATGGATGAGCCTAAAATAATAACCTGAGATGTTATTCATGCAGTCACTAGTTACCCTATAATCGATAAGGTAAAGGCATTAAAACACCCACCCAAGGCTGAGATTGAAAAGAACATAGGAGCCAAGTGTGATGGCAGAGGACTGAAGGTATCCACTATTACCGATGAATTGAAATTCAGAGCATGTGTCCTAGGCTACAAATTCTTCCAAGCTAGCAGGATGAACAACATAACATCTGGAGCAATAGATACTACATATAAAATTGTGAAGAAAGGTACTCAGTTGGATCTGTCAGAACTTCTAATTAACTAGTTAGAAGAAAACTTGAGAACAATCAGAAATGCAAAGGCAAATACATGTAAGTTTGACTCACTTATCATGTGCATTTTCTTTTACTTCCAAGAATCATTTACATCAGTAGGAGATGTAAAATGGGATACCACAAGACCAGTCACCATGCAGATCAGTGAATACATAACATCACTGGGAGACAAATTTGAAACAGTCATGGATGAATACTTTACTGGATTCAAGGACCAAATCCAGAAAAGAGTAAGGATCCCTAGTAACTTATTGAGAAATTCAAGAATGATATATGTTTCATGGTTGACATCGACCACACATATATCAAACCTGCTGTACCAAGGATAACATGGTTATAACCTTTGGAATATGAGGTAAATATTGATCAAGCATCCAATGCAATTGATGCATTGATAAATGAACCATTAGACAAGACACAACAAAAGTTAAGAACTTATGAGGAGGCCAAATCAAGAATTAAAACCAGCTTGGTTGTAAAGAAAATTGACAGGAAGAAAGATAAAATGGTTAAAATTTTGAAGAAAATATTGTTTGTTACTGAGGAGGAAACTGAACAAAAGGAAGAAACTGAAGGATAGTCACCCGTCGATGAGGCTGAGCAGGTAAGTGACTTTGAGTCTACAGAGTCAGATACTTCGTTGCCAACACTAGTTAAGAAGCTAAGAACCACAACTTCTTCAAGGAAAAGAATCCAAACAACTAAGGACTCAAGTCCTTCACCCTTGAAGAAAGGACAAGTAAGAACCTACAAGAGGAAACCAACTACACAAAATAGAGGGCCAACAAAGAGAAGAAAGTTCATTACAACTAGGGAAGATATTGAGGACACAGAACAAGATGAATGTGTTCATGAGGAAAAGAACAAGATTCCCAAAACCATTGATGAGGTATGTGCACACATGATCAAATCAGGATCAATTACTGACTCCAAAGTTAGAAGATGGTTAAAATTGGATCTCTTGGATCAAAATAAGATTGAGGAGGCAATCATCAAGATGATGTGCATATACAAATACCTCCCTATAGAACTGGCAGAAAAAATGCACAAAGAACTTCAAGATAGGATATCGGCAAGATGGACTTTTTCCTTGCACTCCGAGAAATAAATCAAGGAAAGAAACCTAGTATCAATCATGCCTCTTGAATCCAAAATGGAGGAAATCAAAGAAATAATGAAGGTTGATTCCAAAAGGTTCTCACCGAATATGAGAGCCTACCAAGTGCTAAAAGGACATCTACTAGAGTTAGACCGATAGAGTGAAGCCAAATGGAGGAATATATTTGACATTCCTGAAAAGGATACAAGTCCAGAGCCACAGAGAACTCCAAATGAGAACCAGGAAATCAAGAATGATCAAGCTACTAAGAGCACAAAACCAATCATCATCACAGATGTTGAATTGGACAAGGAGGAACTGGACACCAAAGGAAATAAGGATATGGATGTTGCAGATGAGATATGGCTGGACACCACTATGGACAACACAGTCATTGACATAACCGATGATCCAGTAGAAGAAATATAGAAAGATGAAGATGTCACTGTTACCAAGAATAAGACCGACAAATAAGACAGAACATTTGACACTTCACAGGTGAACATATCAAGCAACATGCCAATATTGATGCAATCCATCAATATACTTCAAGAAAAAGATAAATCACCTGAAAAAGATTCAAGAATTCCCGAGGATGCAGGGGATGAAGGAAAGAAAGACAACACCGATGAACAGAATGTCATCGAAGGCACTCACATTGTGACCAAAATTGACAAGGTTATAGAAGGATAATTACAACAAACAGATGGAGCCACCACTGAGAAAGATGCACAGACAAAGAAAGATGAAGTACATAAGGATACTGATGAAGGAGAAAAAACAAAAGATGACATTACTGAGGTAACCAAACAAGTTGCTATAGATAATGTAAAGGTTGATGTGGAGACGTCTACTCAAAACTGACAAGCTGACACTGAAGCACAACAACAAAAAGAGGCAACACCACAAGTTACTTCATCCAGTACAATTGAGAAAGCCGAGAAGATGGCTATGGTTCTACATTCAAGTGAAACTCAGAAGAAGAAGAATAAATCCAAAAAGAGTAAGTTGGAAGTCACTCTAGATGAAATCATTGAAATACCCAAATGTGACCCAACTACACTTGACTATGAAGCACTTAAAGAATACAGTGAAATGTTCTAGAGGAAGGCACTACATGAGAAGCTGAGAAATCAACATCGAGACTCCATGGTACTAGAAATAACTAGGGACATCTTGCATCAAATTGTACCCAATGTTGATGTTGATCACAATGGACCTATCTTGATCAACTAGCCACTCTTACCGAAGCCATTAGAATGCGGAACATTGATGCAAAGAAGGCAATTGAGGAGAGAGAAGAGCAGAAATATTAGTACAAACTTGTTGAAAAGACCAGCCAAGAAGTGGCAGAAAACAAGGTAAAGCTTTCATAATTCACAAGTGAATTAGATCCATTTATTGCTAAAGCTATTTCCTTGATCCAACAATTGAGCACACTTAACAAATTTACTAAGGAGCATATTGATAAGATAGAAAAGTTAGATTCTGATCTAGCTACTAGTGCTAAAGGCTTAAACTTCGAGGACAATGCAATAAAGTTGCATTATGATAAAATTGTTGAGACAAAAAAGCTAAGATAGAAACTGTGGGAATCAGAAACATAATTCAGGGAAGAGGTCACCGAGTTCTAGGCTCAACTTCTACCACATCTAACACTATTTCAATAGCATATCAGTTCAACAAGACAAGTAATAGCAACCCTCAAGATGTTTGTAGCAGAAAACATCTACGATATGCATTCAAGGATCACACTCGAGCACATGGCTCTAGACAACCTGAAGAACCAATGGGAGAAGATGATGGAAGACATGAAGTATTCACACTCTCACATTTTTGATAAGCTATGAGGTATACACCTTTGCCCTTAATATCAAAAAAGGGGGAAAATAATGATATGTATAGATAGGAAACTATACAGTACTAAAAAAAAAAGAACAAAAAAGGGGAGTATAATGATATACTGACATATACATAGGGGGAGTCATGAAATGACTATGAATTATATATGTTGTACATACTTAACATTTTGTTAGTATTTTGCACATATCAATTTTTGATACTAATGTCAAAGGGGGAGATTGATGATATTATTTTGTCATTAGTATGCAAAGAACACTTTTGGTAAACATACACTGAAAGACATGACAAAGATAAAACCGAAAATGCAGATATCATAGATCACCGAAAACTGCTAAGTACAAAGAAAACCAATGACACAATTTTGTGTGTAAACCGAAAATGCAAAGTGGAAAGGATAAAGAGGAACCTGATAGTGGAACCTGACAAGAAGGTCATAGTGCAAACTAAGAGAACATTCAAATAGGAACCCAAGAGATAGTTCAAGCAAGGAACACCGAGAAACAGTCTAACTGACTTTAGAGCATAATCGATCAACAGAAACTGAAAGTCAGTTGTAACCCGCAAAAAGTGGATCTAACTTACACGTCAGATAAAATAGTCTTATTCTATTTATAGAGTCTTGATTTGTTTTTTAAAACCATTTCTTTAGGGACAAGAAACATTAATGTAAGTGTTATAATCAGTCTAACTGATTTAAAACACATAGACTAGGAGATCAAGGTCAAGTTGTAAACCTGTGATCTTAGAGTTAATATTGTTTTACGTGAAACTTGATTAGGTCAATCTATCTTATAAATAGATATTGTAATCATTCATTATTAATGATGTGAGAATGGATGAGAGAATGAATGAATCATACGAGCACATCTATGGATCAGACTGAAAGTTTCAAGAACCAGAAAAACAAAAGGTGAATTTGGTTATCAAGAACCAAGAACAGAGGCTACCGAGCATCAGAGGTATTATTCAATCACATTAGGTGATAAAATTATACATGTAATCTTAAATGGATCTGTAATCAACAATAGGAGATTGCATACACCAGGTCAAATTGTAATTTGCTTACAATCTAATAAGTGAAGCAAAGTGTAAAAATCCTTTCAAGGAAGGTGGATTTAACCATCCAATTGTAAATCTCTTAACTGAGTGCACACTAAATAGTGTTGCTAAAGCTATTAATAGAGTAGACTTTAAAAAGTATCCATAGATAATCTTAACAGGGTAGATCATCAGAAGTGATCAAATTGTAATCCTTAACCGGCCCCTTCCAATACGCAGATAGTGAAGAATTTGTGGGTGCCATCCCCACCATAGTTTTTACTTCCTAATAGGAGTTTTCTGCGTTATCATATCTTGAGTTATGTGTCAATTAATTTCATGAATGTTTCTATGAATGTTCACATGTTTGATTAAATTTATGAATTGATAAATCTTACATCAAGATAGCATAGAACAGATGGTTGGATAAACAATTGATTACCTAAAGGATAAAGGTTAAAAGATACAAAAGTTTTAGAGGTACTGATTCACCCCTCCCCTCTCAGTACACACTTCCCATTAATTCCAACAGAAGACAATGATTAAGATCTAGATCTAAGCATGTGTGAAGGCACTCATGTTATTCCCACCCTAGATCCAAGTTCAAGTCAAAACTATTAACACTTTCAAGCATCTTGAAGGTATAAAAATCTTATCAAGCCTTTGATACTAACAACACACTTCCATTTTTATGCATTTCTATTTTGATTTCAAGGTTAATTCATATACATGTTCAATTAGGGCAAACCCCTTTCCACAAACATTTCCCCCATTTTCTATGTGTAGGTGACAGGTGGCATAGTTTCCAAAAGGAATATTTGTAAAAGAATTATAGTTAGTAGAAACTTTACCAGAATTTTTTGGGTCTAAGATGTCTCTATAATTCTAAGGCGAGTCCATTCACCCTGTACTTGACATTTCAAACTGAGACTCAAATTATAGGTCAATCATTGTTTAAAATTCTTATATCCGATTTTAGAATTGGAATTATAGTCAGTTACTTGTTTGTATGCATAACACTTCAGCTTTCCTTCAATTCTAGAATTGTCATTCCCATCTTGCATAGTTATATTCTACTCAAATGAAGGAATCCTTGCACCTTCTTAGCACTTGAGCCTCATTGAGCCTAGTGGTTCAATTTTCCTTCCAATGCATTAAAAGATGGAGAGAATGTGGGTGTGAGCTTCCTAGTTTGTCCATTCATCCTAGTGATCACCTTTCCCCACCAACACAAACATTTTTATTTCATTAGATTTTGGTGAACCTGAGTTTCTTACATCATAATTCTAATTTGGTGTCTACATGTGATTTTTATGCACTGCTTCGTTACATATTATTTCTTATTTGGATGATTAGATTTGCATGTAATTCACTAGGTTATATATGATTTCACGTTAGATCTAATTCACATTACTACATTTATTTCAATGTTTAAATGATTAATTTATTAGTAGTTTTTATTGTTTAGACATCCCTTTCTTGTCTTGCATTGTTTATGAGTTTCATCACTTTAAGCCCTACATATAACATCCTCGTGCAAAGAAGTTGTAGACTTTGGGCTTCTTTAAAGGATTAGATCCTGAGTACTCTAACATATTCCATGGGAATGTAGGAAATAAATTTATGCCTTCCAATGAAATATATAACATTTTTTAAAATCACTCTTCTCATACTTCACATGATGAGGATGACTCCAGATTAATAGTTTCCCCTAGCAAGTGGAAAATCTTGTTGATAATTTAGTAAATCTTGAACATTGGATGGATCAAGAACATTATAATAGTGAGGCCATTCCCTTTGGTGGTACCCTAAATTTTGATAATTTAGAAGTCCCAATCCATTATCAAGAAGCATGTTTATCTATAAGAAAAAAAAGATCAAAGGAAGGAAGCTTTATGACACAAATAAATAGAACTAACTAATCGAAGCCTTCAGAAAATGCTGGAATTTAGATCTGCTAAAAAGATGATTTTGACAAAGGGTAAAGATGGTTGAATTTTAAAAATCTAAAAAAGACCCAGTTTGGAAAATCAAATTTCCTATCTCCAACAGAAATATTAGCTTTTCATGAGGTGTTTTGAATTTTTGACCAAAGCCAAATCCGAAAGTTAGGTAGTTATTTTTTAGTTAGTTTATTGTTTTTTCAAAATAATTTGTAATAAGAGTTGTGTCTTTTCACCCTAAAAAGGTGTGAAAGCCACTCAAACACACACATATATATATATACATAATGTAAAATGTAAAGAGAGGGGAATACAATATAATACAATTTCACATATTTAGATAGCTTTTAATCAACAAGTATAACATGGACCTGGATGTACTATTTTTTCAAAATCAATAAAGATAAGTCCTTTTTTCACATGTGTAATAGTTTCATTATCATTTTACAATTAGTCCCTCGGATAAACCAAT
>MU224527.1:775634-786812 GCA_018584345.1 Thuja plicata | reverse complement strand
TTTTGAAATATCTCTGAATTTGTTTTGGGTTGCATGTACATTCCATAACACCTTTGAAGTGATAAGTTTTCTTGTAAAACTGTCTCTGAGGTTGAACATAAGATTGGAATGATCTTGACTCTATTGCCCATGGTAGAATAAGGCACTGGTCTAATCATTATTTGGATTATAGTTATTCAGTTCATTGTTTATAGTTTTGTGATATCTTATCTATCTATTCATTTCAAATTACATACACATTTACTAAACACTCTTTCAATTACTTAAAGTATTTCAGTTTACAGTTCATGATATATTGATTTCAGTTATATTTATTTCAAGTTCCTTGCCATACTTTGAGAGACGAAAGTTTGAGTTCCATACACAGGTTATCTGCTATAAAAATCCTGTTTAGGTGAAGGTTCACCCGCCTTGGTCCTACAGAGCCAGAAGCATAGGGGAAGAGGATCATAATCGATCATTCCTGTTAGTTGGCCAAAAATAATTGGATTTCCCATCATTGGATTGGCAAGTCCAAAGGAAATTCAATTCAGCGTTTTTGGGCACCAACACCCTTGATTGAAGGCTTGACAAGGATGCTTAAAATTGATGAAAATGGTGTTGATTTATTGTGTGAGATATCTCAAATCATTGATAGCAATCTCATGAACATGAAAATTTGTGCCAAAGATCTTAATATTTCCAATCAAGTAATATAAATTTTGAGAATTCCATTCCTATTCCAACATCCTTACCTAATGTTCCTACTTACACTCCACAAGTATCATGGTTGCATCTATTTCACATATCCATTGTATATATGTTAGTCCTCGAGGAATTCCTAATTCTAACATACCTCCTTTCGTGAGTGTTCCATGTATTTCCAAACCATCATCTATACCTACTTACCATAATTTCCTATTATTATATTCCAATGCTCCATCCATTTCCCACAAAATTCCTCATCCTTCATTATCCAGCATGTCCAATACCAACATATCCACTAAATGAAATGTTAATATCCTTGTACAAAGTGTTACATATTTGAAACAATAACTTGCTTCCATCACTAAATCCAATCTCAATATCGCTATTGTGACATTGCCAGCCCATTATCCCATGATATCATTCATGCAATTATCCTTCAATACATGGAAATCCCTCAGTTGGAGACATACAATAGAAAAGGTGATCCCTTGACTCATGTTAATAGTTTTCAAACCTTGTGTAGTGACTTCTCTAATGATCATAGACTTATGACTTAATTGTTTACTATGAAATTTAGAGATAAGGCCTTACAAGGGATTTGTTCTTTACCTCCTTATTCTATTGTTTTGTTTCAAAAAATTGCTAATGCTTTCATTCAACTATTTCAGAGTAGTATTAGTCCTCAAAATTCTTTAACTAATTTGATTCACTATAAGCAAGGTGTTAAGAAAAAAAGTGACTAATTTTATTGGTAGATTCAAACATTTGCATGCTCAAATTTCTTATCATATGTCTGATATGGATGTTCAAATAAACTTCATTTCTAATTTGCAAAAAAAGACATTAGAGATAAGTTATATTTTCATAGTTTACCTCTTTTACCCAATTGTGTACAATGCTTCATAATTATCAACTTCAAGAGAGCCAGTTTGAGTCATCCACTCCAATGGCTTCGATTGATAAGATCGACGCCTCTTAGTAATCATCCCAAAAGTTCCAAAATATCAATAAAGGTTTCAATAATATCAATAATTATTCCAACATTGTTGATGCTTAAGAGGAAAGTGCAACATTAGGTGTGGCTCTTTTGTCTTCTATTCTCAAACCATCTCATAAGTTTACAACTCATTATGAATCTTTGCATGATAATACGCTGAACTTGATTAATCCTAAAGTTTTGAAATTCCCCCTATAAAACCAATTGACCCTTCCAAACTATTTTCAGCTTCTCATGATCCCAAAGGCTTTTTCCAAAATTATCATTAGCCTAGTCATGATACTGAGAAGTGCTATTGTTTGAAGCATATTATCCAAGATCTCATAGATTAAAATTGCATAACCATTGAGGGTGTGAATGATAAAGGAAACAAATATGTTGCACCTATTGTGAATAATAGGTACTGAGAGGGGGGGGGGGGGGAATCAGTACAAACAAATGTTCAGCTAAATTAACCNGATAAAGGAAACAAATATGTTGCACCTATTGTGAATAATAGGTACTGAGAGGGGGGGGGGGGTGAATCAGTACAAACAAATGTTCAGCTAAATTAACCACTAAACAAAATAATTACTGCAATGCTTCTCAAACCTATAAAGTAAGTATCTTATGCAAATATGAATGAAAAAATAATAAAAAGCATCCAAAAATTTCACACACATAACATAGTAATTTTCACGTGAAAATCATTGTAAGAGGGGAAAAAACACGGTGGGGATGACACCCATAAGCCCAATAACTGCAGTATATGAGTTTTCCCTGTTAGAAGCTGCAATACCATTTCTGAGGGTTCACCCTATTAAAAGTGACTAGTACATTGTTAGGAGTACCATAAGATCATCTATGATCTACCCCGCTAGAGGATTTAAAACCTCAATAAAGAAGTCACCATGTTAAAGGATTTACAAAAAGAACTTGTTAGAGTTCACTCGATTAAGGGATTTTGCCTGCTTCAACTATTAGGAAGGAAACAAGATAAATGATATGAGTGTAGCACTTGATTTCTTAACAGAATCTATAAGCTCTTCATACTCTATACTTTTATACTATGTAAATTTTCTATGCTCTCTGATCACAACTTCAACTTGAAATCATAAAACCCTAATCACTCAAAACAACGTTTAACAACAACAACTTGTGTAACCTCTCCTTTTGTAACTCTCTCTGATTCCTTAAATAAATAATTTGTACCGTCTTGAAAATGATCTTCAAATTGATTTCCCACGACAACACCATGTATCTAAATGATCATCTTGATGAGAAAAATGATTTACCATGACAATGTTACGTCAAGATAAGATCTACAAGTTTATATCTCCAAGATAATTAACATGTTTTTGCTTCTCCAATGTGATCCCTTAAATCTATCTTAAGTGATTGCATCGATCATGTAAATACAAATAAATTAGATGTATAACCTTTATTCCACATCATTATATCATTAAAAATGATTGCATACACTTAATTACTCACCGCTCTGTGATCTACTGACCGGTTGATCAAGAACATAAAAGTTCTACCTGTCTTAGTGTCTGTGTCAATCAAAAGTTTATCGCCGCTCAACTAAATGTGTTGTGGTTGGAACCATGTTCCAATGTGAAATTGTTGAGTCTTAATCTATGACCGCTCCACAAAATTATGTTTATGACATGAACTTCACCAAAATGTTGTTTGAACAATGTACCTATCTTCTGGACTTAACCAAATTTAAGTATACCTTCTTACCGATTAGACCTCCACTTTACTTATTGTATATTATGACTTATATTCACTCAGTTTTAGTGTACAGACTTAGTTGACATCAATGAAACCAATATACATGACTCCTTACCACTACATCATAATAGTTAGAAATATCAATCAAATACCAACAATCTCCCCATTTGGCATTGATGGCAAACATATACTAACTCCAATATATTCTTACAATTGTGCAATCATAATATCAACTTATGAATCCCTATACTCATACTTTGCATACATGCATATACTCCCTCTTACATATACTTAACCATACATATACTCCCCCTTTGAAAATAATGACAAAGGTACAAAAAAATTGAATATATGTACACAAAAACTTGCTTACAACATGTTAAAAAAAACCTTGAAGTGAATTTTTTCCAAACTCAAGGTTGTTTCCCATAGCTTCTTTAAGTACTTCATAGCCAAAATTTTATCAATCAAACTCGAGACTAACTCTTCCATGCTATCAAAAGTGTTTATGACTGGAAACATAAATATAGCTTCTTCCTTTTTCACGTTTTGTTTCATCACTTCTATTGTAGGAGATAAGGAGGATTGGAGTTCTAGTAGAGTGATCAATCTTTGCTCTTGCTCACTTTGAATCTTCTTAACTTTATAATTGATTTTCTTGACTTGATGACTGTAAGTTGTGAATGAACTTGACAGTGGATAAAGTTGATCTCTTAAGTTCTCCAACTCCTTCTCAGCTTTAGCTCTTCTTTGCTCCAAATCTTGAACAAAGTTTGAATACCTTGATAGTTTGATAATCATTCAACCTGCATCAATCAATATAATCTTAACTTCATCTATCAAGTTTGATAATTTGATGATGTATTCTGTAATCTTTTCCATCATCTTCTTCTCTAATTTCTCCTCTACATTCCTCACTACAACAATTTGCAAGTCTGGGCCTTGACATAGAATAACCTTCATAAGTGTGTCCATCTAATCAATATGCATGTAATCTTCATCATATGTTACCTTAGGCACTAAATCAACTATTATGTGTCTATCTTTCCTTAAGACTCATGTCTTCTTCTTCTTTGAATTCATCTTATTTCTCACAGACTGAACCCTTAATTGTTCTAAAAGTTTCATCAATTCTTTAGGTTTCATTTTGGATATATCTACCGGTGTGATCGGTAAATCTTCTTCATCAAATTCTTCTTCATATTTAACAATATTAATCATTTTATGTCTCTTTTGTGCACTAGATACTACAAGACTTAAGTCCTTTGAAATATCAGGTTCTACTTCAATCTTCTTATAGCCTCCATCTGATTATTTTCTTCATCTTTCTCTTCTTTCTTCTTAGAAATCATCTATTCTTTTTGTTCCAAAAGCAATCATGAATCCTTCTTTCCTATGATCTCATCACCACCAGTTTGTGATAGACCAATATCTTATGTTTCAATGTCCTTCACTAAATTAGGAATGTTTAGAATAATATTCTCAGTTGTCTGATCTACAGGAAATGTGTAATTTCCTTGTTTTGGTTCAATTGATTCAATATGAACTTGTTCTTCTTGGGATTTAATTGCCTTTGTTTGTAGTAGTTCTCTCCATGTCTCAATAGTTTCATCATGTATACTTTGTGTATCATCAATTATAAGTCTAGCCACTCTGCTCTTAATATTGAATTTATGCTTGTGAGCAGTGATCATTATCTTAGCATCTTCTTCACATAACTCAGGTCGAACTTGAATAAGTTCTCTCTCCATGATCTCTCTATCTAAATGTAACGTAGCACTCCATATAGCATCAATTATCTAATATAAATCATTAGGGATGCAAGAATGTATTTCCAAAGGTATTCTGCAAAATTTATGAAAATGATACATAATTACATCTTCTATTGTCTTCTTATCTTCACTGCTCCCCAAAGTGTATATTTTTCCAATAGTAGCAAGTCTACCATTGTCAACAATATATTTCACAATATCATCAATAGAAGATACCAAATTTGTGTCATCGTTCTTCTTCAGTTTAGAGGTATCCTTATCTGATTCTATCCTTTCTTCATCAGTTAAACTTCTCTTTTTCTTATAGATTCTCTTTGGATTAGAAATGTGTTGTCTTTTCTTCCTTGAAGATTCCCTTCCAGACTGAACTTCACTAGTATTTGGTTTACTCTCTTTTCTCTTAGCTATAGTTAGGGTTAAAGTAGTGCGAGATGAACCTACATCACTACTTCCAAACTTGTGCTCTAGGTTAGATACCACTCTTCTAGTTTTTCTCTCTAAGACTAGTTTCTTTAATTCATTTTGAATTTTAGAAACAATTTCCTCATAAGTTCCAAATCTCCACGCCTTTTTGTCTAATGATTTTGACAAAAACTCATCAACATGAAAAGTTATTATATCACTTTCAACTCCATAACCCATAGGAGAAAACCAACATGTCCTAGGTTCCACAACTTGCACAATACATGAATCAATGTCTACAAGAAAACATATATCACTCGTGTACTTCTCTACAATGCTAGCTAGAATCCTTTATCATTTATGCATTCTAGATTGGAAATCTTTGAAATAACCCCACATGACCTTATTGAAGCATTCCCTAGTTCCTTTATGATTTTATTTATTAGCATAACTATCGGTTTGTCCCTTGACCATGTAACATTTCCTTTACTGGGGAAAAAATTTTGAACATAGAAAAACATACATACCAATAGGGCTCCATACTTGAATGATTGTCTTTTGTCTCTCTTAATCCTTTCCATGTTCGCTAGAAATTGGCTTCTTATCATCTCACATATATCACATGTTGAATTATCCTTCACAATATGATAGGTAGCATGAATCGCTCCACCAGGCACATTGGTTACTCGACTTGACTGATAAACTCTGTATCCCATCACCATAGATGTGAAACAAAATTTCTTATTTGAAATATGCTCAATAGTTATCCCTCTCCCATCTAGTTTGGATTTGGTAAGTTCAGTGACCAAATGAGTTTCCACTATTCTCAATGTACATTCCAAACCTTGTGCTCGAAATCCTATAACTTTATGAATCAATGTATTTGAAATCTTGTGTGGTTTGTCCATCCATATGTATTGATCATGCACTCTTCTCAACACATAGCATATCTAATTGGGCTAAAATTATGTGGGTATGTCCACAACATAAGTCAAACCATTTTACTATAAATGTTTGTGCTCGACTTTCAACTTTCCATTGACACACATATCCTTGTATTCTTTCCTGATTTCTTCAACTCCCAATTCTTTGATTCTATAATGAATGGAAGAAAAAACATCTTCAATCAACATCATACCACAAGAAATAGTGGACATGGCACTAGACATATCTATCTCATCTGCTTTTCTTGAATTTAATTTGAATATGGGTCAAGGTTCCTCATAATTGTTCACCAAAATAGGTGTATTAACATTCTTTGCCATTACGACCAACTGTAACAACACACGATTATGATCACTGACTGAAATGATACTCTGCACTACAAAAGTTAGAGTTACATGAAAACTCAATATGAAATTATCACTATATCTTGATCACAAAAGTATCTTTTTGCAGATGCTAGCTCAAGATAGCTCTTCTAAATCTTTAGACGAAAGTAAAGAGTGTCAAAAGAAGTTACTTTTTCCCTCTATATAAATAGCGCTAGAGAAATACATGTTGCATACATCAATGGTAGGAATAGTGGCATGTCACTAATTGACACTTAACCACAGGTTGGTGAACAACATGTTAGAATTCATAAATGGTGAATTCTCACAAAATACAGTAAACACTTGCATGCAAATAACTTGTCCCAAATAAGAGAAACTGAAAACACAGAAGAAGTGCTCTAAAAGCCAGAGGCAAAAATGTATATGCAATAAAAATAATTACAAGAGATCAATCCTTATAAAAGGAGATCAAAACCTAAAAAATGAGAAACCCTAGGTTGCATAAATAATAATTAATAAAAATATTAATTATTATATGCCTAAAGTTTAGCTTAAGCCTATAGAAATAATAAGTGACTTAATTAATAAACCAAGATTGATTAATTAATTAAGTGTAAAAACCTTATTACTCTAACACCCCGCTTAAAATAAACTTAGGGAGAAGCTAAAAAACTAGAAACAACTATTAAAAGTAGGAAATGGGTCCCGACAACAAGGCCTGATTAGGTACTCAAGTACAAGGAAATCTCTATGAAATGGAGAAAAGGATAAAACCCAGTGGGAAAAAATCCTCTACAAAAAGAGATGGAAAAAAGAGTACAAATGCAATGTATCAAAAGAATCTCTCAAAACCATAGGTACAACCAACCCCCCCCCATGAGAGAGGATTGAGACTCCAAAGCCCCCCAGAATGATAGAACTCCTGTGTCAATGATCAAACCAATGTGGATCCAATGCGGAAGAAACAAAGCCAATTGACAAAGAAGAGGAAACCTCTGAATGTGAGATGAAACTGGAAGGCCAAGCTGATGCTCAAAAGAGAACACATGAGAATCCTATAATGGAATCTCCAATGAAGGTGGGATAACATATGTGTTGAATCTACCATATGAGAGGAGATGAATATCCTCTAATATGTCCTCAACAACTAAACTAGGTGGCTTAATGCATGGAGAGATAATGTCAGGCAATTACGAAGAGGAATCCTATTGAACATAAGTAAACTCAATAGGAGGTGGAGGTGTAGAAGTCACAACACTAGTCTCAAGAACACCACATAAGTTCAAGTGAGGCAACTTCACCTTAATATGCTCTCGTGAAAAAGGAGAGCTATTCTCTAACAGTGGAGATGGTGGACCAAAATGAGAGAAAGAGTACAAGCGGGAAGAATGATCAACTATCCATGTTGCAAAAATATTGTCAGTCTCACTGTCTCTGATGTGCACTGAATCTTGTGTGAACTCAACCATCTTCCTTGTCCCACTGTGAGTAATATGATAGATAGCGTAGGTTAGAGGACAAAGATGGAACACATAGTACATCATTGAATGCACCATCATCAATTTCAATAGAACCTTTCCCACATACAATCATAACAATGTTATTCCTCATCAAAATGTGTGGGGGTAGGAGAAGCCTCAAAAGAAGAGAATAAATATTGAGAAGATACCATATGGTGTGAAGAACCTAAATCCAGTAGCCATCTAGAAGAGTGTGGACTAGCTGTTGCACATAATGCATGACCCTTTCCTACGTCCTATCCATCTTTCTGAAATGATGATGTATACGAAGACCAATGAGAAGTAGAAGAAGAAGGAATATCAATGTTTCTCTTCTTAAGAAGAGTTTTCAAATCATAAATTTTTTTTTCATATCCATCTATCTTATTCTCATAGCAATGGGACTCATCATGATTGGTATTTTTACAAAAAGGAACACATAGGTATTTTTGTCTTCGATTTTTCCTCCTTATGAGAAGGTGCACCAAAGGAGTGTTGAGAACTACAATCCTTCCTAGACTCTGTGGTCTGTGACTTCTATTTTTTCTCCCGCTTCCCTAAAGATGTGTGAGCTACCAATACATGGTTATGTGATCCTGGAAGAGCATCTAACTATGCAATCTTGGATTTATCTCATGTCAAAACATCACAAAAAACCCCAAATGTAGGCATGGTAAATCGTGGACCCAAAGCAACCATGGTGGAATAGAAGGTAGAAGAGAAAATCTGAAATGGACCTCGAAGGTCAGTAAGAATCAGATAAATGCACTCTATGCCAGTCTTGTTCTTACCACAACCCTGCAAAAGTGATAATAGTTATTTGAACTTCATCAGAAAATCCTCAATAGAGGGAAACGAATCATGTGCCAAGAAAGTTAGTTCTGCCTCAATCTGTAGTGCCCTGAACTGATTAATGGTTCCAAAAGGATCTTCAAACTTAGTCCATATAGCCCAAGGAGTTTTCCAACCCTCCAGGTGAAAAAGAAGACTGTCTGAAACATGCAAGGACATCAAACCCATAGCCTCATCCATTTTTTTCTATGTTGTAGAACCTCAAAGGGACGCTGCAAAACATGTTGATTCTCATCCAAATGAGACTATAACCCCTTAGACATGAGAATTCTAGTCATATGTGCCTTCCAAGTAAAATAATTGTGTGGAGTAAGGTGGTCACATGAAGAATTTTCCACCATATTGAATGTGTTTTAAAGATAGAGGTTTCTAATTTCTGATACAAAAAACAAGAAAAAACACCTCTCCACAACACAAAATTCCAAACCCCAATACAAATTTTAAAGCTGAGAAGCTATGAAACGCAAAGAACACTTCTGACTATTACATGTGTACCTAATTTATTTTCTGATAAAATAGACTATAGATATCAAAAGATCATTGAAATACCTTTCCAACGCCTATTCATTTTTCAAAAAATAGAGCCAGGACATGGAAGTTATGCCTCCCAAAGGTTAAAAAAACATTTTCTATCTTTAACTATGTAAAAAGGTAATCAAACAAAAACATGGAAATGAGACCAAAAAAATCAAAACGGGCTCGGAAAGAGCTTTTCGACGATATCTCATTTTCCCGATTTCAATGTCGTGTGCTCAAGATATGGAAAAAACCTAACAGCTTATTTTTATGGCAGAAGGGCCAAACTGAATGATGGATTCATAACTGTCAAATTTAAGCTAGACCTCAGACCTGTGACCGCTGACATTAGCACCTGCACATGCATACTTTCCTGTAACGTACTTTTGAAAAGTATGCAAAACAATTTGTTTTAAAAAATCTACATAGCTTTTATAAAAAAAAATTTTGAACAACTTTAGAAACATTTATTAAAAAATAAAAAAATCTGATTTTGATTTTTTATTTTTCTTCTTCTCGAAAATCGTGTTCGTACGGCTATAGATTATGGAGGAATTTTTTTGGTCCAAATGCTCTAGTGGCCAAAACAGGTCAAATTTTATATCAAAATTTGTCGAATCTGCCTTTTGAAGATGATGGCAAGGTTTGTTTGGACCCAAAGTGATCCAAAACATAGTACCCCCTTGGATTGAAAAAATAAAAAACATTCAAACCCTCATAATGCACAAAAAATTAGCTTTCAAGACAAGATCCCTCAAAATATGAACAAGAAGCTGCAGGTCTAAAGATCTCATACCATGTTAGAATTCATAAATTGTGAATTCTCACAAAACCCAGTGAACACTTGCATGCAAATAACTTGTCACGAACAAGAGAAACTAAAAACACATAAGAAGTGCTCTAAAGGCCAGACGCAAAAATATATATGCAATAATAAATAATTACAAGAGATCAATCCTTATAAAAGGAGATCAAAAACTTGAAAAGGAGAAATCCTAGGTTGCATAAATAATAATTAATAAATATATTTATTATTATATGCCTAAAGTTTATCTTAAGCCTATAGAAGTAATAAGTGACTTAATTAATAAACCAAGATGATTTAATTAATTAAGTGTAAAAACCTTATTACTGTAACACAACCAACAACAATAACCGCTCTCAAATAGATGTTTGACCTTGAAATCTTAGTGCGGTCCATACACAATCTCAAAATACAAAATCATATAAACCTACACCACAATGTGCATATAGATCTTTACTGCTCTTTAGTCTAGGGGATCGGTAATGGATTTGTCTTTTAAAGGCTCCCCTAAGAAAATAACTGTATACACCTTAAAATGGTCGCCTAGATTTTGGGCCCCATTTCTCAATTTATCAAATCCCTGAATCAATATTTTCAAATATCAACAATATCAATTATATCAATTTCCTTGATCAAATCATAATCAATTCAATATTTC